>JAXIVJ010017390.1:0-26260 GCA_036785665.1 Chirona hameri
GTACAGCACGTGGAGGAGCCGCGAGAGACGCGGTGCAGCACGTGGAGGAGCCGCGAGAGACGCGGTGCAGCACGTGGAGGAGCCGCGAGAGACGCGGTGCAGCACGTGGAGGAGCCGTGCGAGACGCGGTACAGCACGTGGAGGAGCCGCGAGAGACGCGGTACAGCACGTGGAGGAGCCGCGAGAGACGCGGTACAGCACGTGGAGGAGCCGCGAGAGACGCGGTACAGCACGTGGAGGAGCCGCGAGAGACGCGGTGCAGCACGTGGAGGAGCCGCGAGAGACGCGGTGCAGCACGTGGAGGAGCCGCGCGAGACGCGGTACAGCACGTGGACGTATGCCGTTAACTAAATCTGCGTCGCTGTCGCTGCCCCCCCCTCCCCCTATTGTTTCCTTGGTGCGTGTCTCCGTCTGGCGCAGGTAAGACACACTTCACTATTGGTGGTCCACCTGCCAGCTGCCACTGTGGCGCAAAGGGTGCCGGCGGCGCTGGCAACATCAGCAGCTGGGGCTTGGGAGGAACGCCGAGCGGGAGCTCGGCTTCGTCACCGTGACTAGTCCATCCCCTCCCCCCCCCCCCACCACGGCCGGGCCGTCCCCCATCACGGCCGGTCCGCCCCCTCTCTCCCCCCCCCCAGCACGGCCGGCCCCCTCCCCACCACGGCCGGGCCGTCCCCCAATCATGGCCGGTCCGTCCCCCATCACGGCCGGTCCGCCCTCCCCACCACGGCCGGGCCATCCCCCATCACGGCCGTTGCCCCCCCCCCCATCACGGCCGCCCCCCCCCCCCAGCACGGCCGGCCCCCCTCCCCACCACGGCCGGGCCGTCTCCTCATCACGGCCGGTGCGCCCCCCGCCCCCCCCCCCCCCAGCACGGCCGCCCCCCCTCCCCACCACGGCCGGGCCGTTCCCCATCACAACCGGTACGCCCTCCCCTCCCCACCACGACCGGACCGTCCCCCCTCCCCACCACGACCGGGACGCTCCCCCAGCACGGCCGCCCCCCCTCCCTACCACAGCCGGGCCGTGTCAGGGAACACGTGACCGCCGGCTCCAGACAGGAGAACCAGTCCGGGCTCTCAGCTGAACGGTCGGTTATCACTCGTGCCTCTGGACGGCTGGGTTTCCCGGCAGAGTGGCGCCGGCAGACTGCCGGTGACCGCCACCGACCGGAGCTGACCGGAGTTGACCCGAGGGCTCCGGACTCGGCCCATTCGATCGTGACGCCAAGACGGACAGCTTGGCCCTAATTGAGCGGCTATGGCCCTAATTGAGCGGCTAAATGGTTGGACGATGGTGCCGGGAAGCGATCACTGAGGCCGCTGCTTTTATCGCCGGTCGATCATCTCTCTATTGTATCGAACGACCGCACTGAATGGCCACTCGATCGAGGTAAGAAGCACTGTTATTGACTGTAGACGTAGAGCATCGGAGATCAGGGTCACGGTTGACGACGTGGAAGCATCGAGAACCAATTTAGTCTTTTGTTCCCGACCTTTGCTATAGCAAAGGTTGGGAACGATGGCAATCGTCATGTATGTACCTATACTATGTACCTATGTATGTACCTATGTATGTACCTATGTACCTATACCTATACATGCTTGCATCAAAAACTACCAACAGAAATACAACGCCATAAAAAAAACGAACGAACTCCCGATGCAGAAAATCACAATATATTACTTTTGAGTTTTCCGTTAATCGATTCACTTTTATTACGAGCGAGCGCGAATCGCGCTCGACGCTCGTCCTTCCGTGGTGTATGGGAAAAATCTGATTATGAGCGGCCCGACCCGGCCCGGCCCGGGACCCGTGGCGACGTTTTTGAGAAGCTCATATCTCTGCAACCGCACGTCCGATTGACACGCGGACTTCTTTGCTGAACAGCCCCATCTAACCTACCCTGTTTGAGACCAGTGCCGACACATGTGGCTGACTACCACTGCACGTGGCGCGTGCCGCGTGAGGGGTGTTGAAAATAGTTTTATCGCAATAACTCCGCAACGGCTGGGCAGATTATGTGCAAATTTGGTGTGTGGTTAGGGACCCCTCAGCCGCCACTTTCACACAACTCAGGGGTGGGGTGACTCTGCACGTGCGCACGTGAACACTCCTATCCTATATCTCAGGAACGGCTGAGCCGATTGTGTTCGAATTTGGTGCATGGTTAGGGACCCCTCAGCCCCTACTTTCCCAGGAGTCAAAGGTGGGTGCCTCTGCACTTGCGCACCCTTTTTTGTATCTCAGAAACTACTTGCCCGATCGAGATGAAATTCCCCATACATTTCCTTCGCGCTCGCTCGTTCATCGCCAACTACGGCGCCTTACTGGTTAATAACGTCAGTTGGCGCAGACTTCACTAAATCCTTCTTTAACGCAATCCGCTCGCGCCAGGCAGTTATCTGACCCTCACGACATCACGACATCCCTCACGACATCCCTTACGACATCCCTCACGACATCCCTCACGACATCCCTCACGACATCCCTCACGACATCCCTCACGACATCCCTCACGACATCCCTCACGACATCCCTCACGACATCCCTCACGACATCCCTCACGACATCCCTCACGACATCCCTCACGACATCCCCACGGACCCTCACCACGCCTCCACACCGTCCCCCATCTCGTCCCTGCCGCCTTACCAGGATCTGGGCCTCGCCGACGCCTTGCTCCACGGCGAGCAGCATCAGGTCGCTGTCGTGCGGGTTGCGGTTGGCGCGGAAGCTGTCCTCGAGCGCGGCTTGCTGCATCTCCGAGAGGGGCGGCAGCTCGCGCGACGGAGAGAGCTGAGGCGAGACAGGCGACAGCTGCCCGGGGGAGAACCGCGGCGGGGAGGGACTGTTACTGTACCTCTCCCATCCCGCTCCAGACCTGCCGAGTCAGAGTCAGAGTCAGAGACAAGGCGGGGAGGGGCTGTTACTGTACCTCTCCCATCCCGCTCCAGACCTGCCGAGTCAGAGTCAGAGTCAGAGTCAGAGTCAGAGCCAGAGTCAGAGACGAGGCGGGGAGGGGATGTTACTGTACCGCTCCCATCCCGCTCCAGACCTGCCGAGTCAGAGTCAGAGTCAGAGTCAGAGACGAGGCGGGGAGGGGCTGTTACTGTACCTCTCCCATCCCGCTCCAGACCTGCCGAGTCAGAGTCAGAGTCAGAGTCGGAGACGAGGCGGGGAGGGGCTGTTACTGTACCTCTCCCATCCCGCTCCAGACCTGCCGAGTCAGAGTCAGAGTCAGAGTCAGAGACGAGGTGGGGAGGGGCTGTTACTGTACCGCTCCCAACCCGCTCCAGACCTGCCGAGTCAGAGTCAGAGTCAGTCAGAGACGAGGTGGGGAGGGGATGTTACTGTACCTCTCCCATCCCGCTCCAGACCTGCCGAGTCAGAGTCAGAGTCAGAGTCAGAGACGAGGCGGGGAGGGGCTGTTACTGTACCTCTCCCATCCCGCTCCAGACCTGCCGAGACACGGGAGTCAGAGTCAGAGTCAGAGACGAGGCGGGGAGGGGATGTTCCTGTACCGCTCCCAACCCGCTCCAGACCTGCCGAGTCAGAGTCAGAGTCAGAGACGAGGTGGGGAGGGACTGATACTGTACCGCTCCCAACCCGCTCCAGACCTGCCGAGACACGAGGAGTCAGAGTCAGAGACGAGGCGGGGAGGGGCTGTTACTGTACCGCTCCCATCCCGCTCCAGGCCTGCCGAGTCAGAGTCAGAGTCAGAGACGAGGTGGGGAGGGGCTGTTACTGTACCGCTCCCATCCCGCTCCAGACCTGCCGAGTCAGAGTCAGAGTCAGAGTCAGAGACGAGGCGGGGAGGGGCTGTTACTGTACCGCTCCCAACCCGCTCCAGACCTGCCGAGTCAGAGTCAGAGTCAGAGTCAGAGACGAGGCGGGGAGGGGATGTTACTGTACCGCTCCCAACCCGCTCTAGACCTGCCGAGTCAGAGTCAGAGTCAGAGACGAGGTGGGGAGGGACTGTTACTGTACCGCTCCCATCCCGCTCCAGACCTGCCGAGTCAGAGTCAGAGTCAGAGTCAGAGTGAGTCGGAGTCGGAGCCAAGCAAACCTGAATACACGTCAGCCACCCAGACCGTGCTCTGCTGTCCACGTTCCACAGTGAACGGCTCCAGTAAAGTCGTGCCTCGATACTTCCAGAGTTCCCTGAGCTCGTAAATACCTCTTGATCTCGTGCCTGTTACCTTCAGCCTCTAAACGTGGCATATTTTCACGGCCAATCAGATGGCATTCGGGAATATTTAGTCGTTAAGCGATTAGCCACATTTCATGACTTGATATCAGAGAATGGGAAGATATTTATCTCTGTTGCGATCAAGGTCGTTTACCAAGTCTATCCAAATAAGTCGAGAAAAATGGTTGCGCCTATGCCGACACCGAATAATGTTATTCTTTTATATGTTAAACAGTAATGGTACCGAATGCTGTCTAAAAAGTGAAACGATTAAACAACCTTTGTTCGCGATAGACAGATTATGTCCAAAAATATTTTAAAGATAGGTTGTGCACACAAACATGCACTGGCGGATCCAGCCTCTCTCCGTGGGGGCATCTGTTTGTAGCAAAAAAATACCCCCATTTGTTCCATCCGAGGATTTGGGCTGGTCACCTTATTTTGGTATTCGACCTTAAGAAGTTCACTTTTCAAATTCACAAATATTGTTTTTGGCTATTTTTTTCCGACAAAAAAAGATGGGGGGGGGGGGGGTAAAAAAAACCAACATTTCGAAAATCCGAGATAGCCATTTTGAAGAGAATGTCATTGCCTTTCTTTTGACGTGTGTATTTGTATTTTTCTTCAAAACTCTATTTTCTACGATTTGTCAAACATATATTGTTTTTCCATCAAAAATGGCATGACATGACGTCATTAAAACGTTATTATCTCCCAAAATTCGACATCAATTTCATTGTAATTTGGTGGAAAGACGTAGAATTGATGCAGAATAAAGTACTCAAAGTTTCACATTGATATCTATCATAGTGTATAAGTTATTGAGCAAATCCGGGAGGGGGCAGATTCTGCCCCCCTCCCCCAGCGGGGCGCGGGTTAAGTGTCAACGGGGCTGCTTGAATTGCATCAGGTGCGCTGTTTTGTCTATCATTGAAAGAAAGGGACACATAAACAAAACTGAAAATTAAATCACTCGAGAAAAAACAAACTTCCGTTTTCATGAAGTTCTCTCCTAAGATCATTGTTTTTCACGTTCAGTGCAGGGAACGCGCGGGGGGGGGGGGCATACTTGTATTGAATGCCCCCCCCCAGATTCCTGTGGGGGGGAAAATTTTTCCCTGATGCGCTCCCCCTGGATCCGCCAGTGCAAACATGGGTACATAACCACATGTCTTCCTTCCAGCTGCATTCTTATTTCTTACAAAGGTGCAACCACTGTACACAAAACAAAAACGTTAAATATAAACGGACCTAGCTATTAAACATGCATTCCTAGAGCCTGTATCCTTTTCATCATCGCTGTGGAGTGTGAACATTTTTTGCAAGGTTGACAGATGTATGGACATGATATAAATGTTTATGTCTGTGATATGTTATGATCATTGTATGGCTCTATGTCATAGGCGTAGGAACAAGGGAGACAGGGGGGCAGCCCCCCCCCCCCCCCCACGCCAACATTTTGGATTTTAACATTACGCCTATGGGCGTTGCATGGAAAGAATCGACTTCAGAATGCCCCCCCCCCCCCAAAAAAAAAAACACAAAAAAACTTGAACATAGTTCCTGCGCCCCTACTCCATGTCCATCGATACCTTGTCCATGGCGCCATATACAACATGTCACAATTATTAACTATACGTATCATTCATCGCGGACCAATAATTAATCGACCGATTTGAACATTCCGATTGCATATAAATTACTCTTTTTTATTAACCCAAGTACTACAATTGCAGTAAAAACATAGATTGCAATCGACACTATATGTGTTGTTACAAACAGCGAAATGTGCATGCATTCAGGTTTACTTATTCATAAGGTATTTCAAGTCATCATATTGCTCGCATGAGCCGTTGTTGTATAGCGATTGCTACATCGAGACGCCATCAGAATAAAGCGCTTCTAACCGGAACTGAAGCTGCATTGTTTTACATTCACTGATTAGCATGACAACAGCCTTCCATTCTACGCCACTTGGCCGCCACACACAGCATCCGGCACAGAGCACCAATAGCAGTTTGTCACGCGTGACGGCCATGCGACACAAAGGGGCTTCTTTAATGCAGCCAAACGAAGCTTTTGTCGGAGCCAAAGTAGCCGAGCAGCCGCGTTTGGACGCGCTGCCGTGGGTAAAACAGCGTCACTACAACCGCGAAACGAGCCAACCTTGAAACGCCGTCCGTAAGTGTGTATGAAATCATGCTGACTCGCCGTAGCCGAAGTTCCGGTGCGTGCTTAACTATATTCACCAAGTAAAGAATTTCACTCTGGATGCGCTGAAATGGTTCAATAGAAAGCAGCAAAAGTAGGAAGGGACAAATTTTGCAACATTGCCATTTTACATGCATGTTACCATGCATGCACATTGCACATTGTACAATTTACTACATGTCATTAAACAGGTGTAATAATCCTGCCTCAATGCAGCAAGCTTGAGTTAGTTGTGCCAACTGTGCTTCAAGTTCATACAGACACTGCTTAACCTCGTTTCCCATTGTGTGTTTTTCCAGTAACCCAGACCACTCAGACCTCCATAGTGGGAAGGTCTGGTGAGTCGGGAGGATGCGGCTGTTGCTAGGCGATTCTCGGCAGCCGGCGGTCGCCCGGCTGTGTCCGTGGGGTGACTAATGACCGCAGTATCCGGCCGGACCCAGTCTGTCGATCCAGCGCCCTCGCTTCCGCTGCAGAGACAGGTAATGGCGCACGGAGCTCTGATTCGGGCGCCGGCTAAACTGGAGTTCTGCTACACTCGCTGGCTCCGGCCGCCAGCCGGTACGCGCCGCCGTGTTTTCTACAGTGAACGCTTTCACTGGCGGTTTAATTTGGCACGGCGCTGGCGAGCGTACGCTCGGATGCGGCTGGTTTGTACACCGCGCCGGATCTGTATAATTGGCTCCGTGGAGCAGACGTGACTTGCGTGAAACACGCTGCCGACGTAAGCCGCTGATCCAATTGCACACCCGTTCACTTTCATCAGATTGGCGCCAGCTGTGATCAAAGGCCGGCAGGAGCGTGTATACACACGGCGAGAGGCAGGCTGGAAGGCAACGCACGAGGCGCAGCCGTCACTTCCTGTACAGCCGCCGCACATCGACAGAGGGGTCCTTTTATATAGGCATCCTCTACGGCTAACCAACCCTGATATCTCCGTCAGAATACGTATCATGAGTCATAGTCATGACCTTCGGCTATTATTATTGACGCCATAAACCCATGGTGGTGCGAATGGGGCATGGTGTGTTGCGAATTTCCTCAGCACCTGCAGGCTGCAATGCATTTCCTCAGCGTAAACTATCGTTCACAGACAGTAGCTCGGTATTGGATACCCAGAACACGTGACTTCAAACGCTGCCGACCATGACCGCTCTGCAGCAACTCGCGCGATTGCAGCTCGTTCTGTGGTGGTCATGCAGTCTGCCATACAATCGTATTCCCCGCATTCCACCATGAGAACAAAGGGCCGCGGCCTGTCGCGTGGCCGTCTCTGGCGCTGATATAATGACACTGCGCGTGTTTTGGGTACGGGATGTGGAAGGGGTGGGTGAGTCATGGGAGTGATTGTTGGACGATGCTCCTGCGTGCGATTGAGATTGAGCAGAGCAGAGGAGGCTGCAGAGTTGGGTCAGGACTGTATCCGTGACCCACCGCCGAGGAGTTCAGTCACGCACAGCAATATATCCCACCGCCGAGGAGTTCAGTCACGCACAGCAATATATCCCACCGCCGAGGAGTTCAGTCACGCACAGCAATATATCCCACCGCCGAGGAGTTCAGTCACGCACAGCAATATATCCCACCGCCGAGGAGTTCAGTCACGGGCAGCAATATATCCCACCGCCGAGGAGTTCAGTCACGCACAGCAATATATCCCACCGCCGAGGAGTTCAGTCACGGGCAGCAATATATCCCACCGCCGAGGAGTTCAGTCACGCACAGCAATATATCCCACCGCCGAGGAGTTCAGTCACGCACAGCAATATATCCCACCGCCGAGGAGTTCAGTCACGGGCAGCAATATATCCCACCGCCGAGGAGTTCAGTCACGCACAGCAATATATCCCACCGCCGAGGAGTTCAGTCACGCACAGCAATATATCCCACCGCCGAGGAGTTCAGTCACGCACAGCAATATATCCCACCGCCGAGGAGTTCAGTCACGCACAGCAATATATCCCACCGCCGAGGAGTTCAGTCACGCACAGCAATATATCCCACCGCCGAGGAGTTCAGTCACGCACAGCAATATATCCCACCGCCGAGGAGTTCAGTCACGCACAGCAATATATCCCACCGCCGGGGAGTTCAGTCACGCACAGCAATATATCCCACCGCCGAGTTCAGTCACGCACAGCAATATATCCCACCGCCGAGGAGTTCAGTCACGCACAGCAATATATCCCACCGCCAAGGAGTTCAGTCACGCACAGCAATATATCCCACCGCCGAGGAGTTCAGTCACGCACAGCAATATATCCCACCGCCGAGGAGTTCAGTCACGCGCAGCAATATATCCCACCGCCGAGGAGTTCAGTCACGCACAGCAATATATCCCACCGCCGAGGAGTTCAGTCACGCACAGCAATATATCCCACCGCCGAGGAGTTCAGTCACGCACAGCAATATATCCCACCGCCGAGGAGTTCAGTCACGCACAGCAATATATCCCACCGCCGAGGAGTTCAGTCACGCGCAGCAATATATCCCACCGCCGAGGAGTTCAGTCACGGGTAGCAATATATCCCACCGCCGAGGAGTTCAGTCACGCACAGCAATATATCCCACCGCCGAGGAGTTCAGTCACGCACAGTAATATATCCCACCGCCGAGGAGTTCAGTCACGGGCAGCAATATATCCCACCGCCGAGGAGTTCAGTCACGCACAGCAATATATCCCACCGCCGAGGAGTTCAGTCACGCACATCAATATATCCCACCGCCGAGGAGTTCAGTCACGCACAGCAATATATCCCACCGCCGAGGAGTTCAGTCACGCACAGCAATACATCCCACCGCCGAGGAGTTCAGTCACGCACAGCAATATATCCCACCGCCGAGGAGTTCAGTCACGCACAGCAATATATCCCACCGCCGAGGAGTTCAGTCACGCACAGCAATATATCCCACCGCCGAGGAGTTCAGTCACGCACAGCAATATATCCCACCGCCGAGGAGTTCAGTCACGCACAGCAATATATCCCACCGCCGAGGAGTTCAGTCACGCACAGCAATATATCCCACCGCCGAGGAGTTCAGTCACGCACAGCAATATATCCCACCGCCGAGGAGTTCAGTCACGGGCAGCAATATATCCCACCGCCGAGGAGTTCAGTCACGGGCAGCAATATATCCCACCGCCGAGGAGTTCAGTCACGCACAGCAATATATCCCACCGCCGAGGAGTTCAGTCACGCACAGCAATATATCCCACCGCCGAGGAGTTCAGTCACGGGCAGCAATATATCCCACCGCCGAGGAGTTCAGTCACGCGCAGCAATATATCCCACCGCCGAGGAGTTCAGTCACGCACAGCAATATATCCCACCGCCGAGGAGTTCAATCACGCGCAGCAATATATCCCACCGCCGAGGAGTTCAGTCACGCACAGCAATATATCCCACCGCCGAGGAGTTCAGTCACGCACAGCAATATATCCCACCGCCGAGGAGTTCAGTCACGCACAGCAATATATCCCACCGCCGAGGAGTTCAGTCACGCACAGCAATATATCCCACCGCCGAGGAGTTCAGTCACGCACAGCAATATATCCCACCGCCGAGGAGTTCAGTCACGCACAGCAATATATCCCACCGCCGAAGAGTTCAGTCACGCACAGCAATATATCCCACCGCCGAGGAGTTCAGTCACGGGCAGCAATATATCCCACCGCCGAGGAGTTCAGTCACGCACAGCAATATATCCCACTGCCGAGGAGTTCAGTCACGCACAGCAATATATCCCACCGCCGAGGAGTTCAGTCACGCACAGCAATATATCCCACCGCCGAGGAGTTCAGTCACGGGCAGCAATATATCCCACCGCCGAGGAGTTCAGTCACGCACAGCAATATATCCCACCGCCGAGGAGTTCAGTCACGGGCAACAATATATCCCACCGCCGAGGAGTTCAGTCACGCACAGCAATATATTCCACCGCCGAGGAGTTCAGTCACGGGCAGCAATATATCCCACCGCCGAGGAGTTCAGTCACGCACAGCAATATATCCCACCGCCGAGGAGTTCAGTCACGGGCAGCAATATATCCCACCGCCGAGGAGTTCAGTCACGCACAGCAATATATCCCACCGCCGAGGAGTTCAGTCACGGGCAGCAATATATCCCACCGCCGAGGAGTTCAGTCACGCACAGCAATATATCCCACCGCCGAGGAGTTCAGTCACGGGCAGAAATATATCCCACCGCCGAGGAGTTCAGTCACGCACAGCAATATATCCCACCGCCGAGGAGTTCAGTCACGCACAGCAATATATCCCACCGCCGAGGAGTTCAGTCACGCACAGCAATATATCCCACCGCCGAGGAGTTCAGTCACGCACAGCAATATATCCCACCGCCGAGGAGTTCAGTCACGCGCAGCAATATATCCCACCGCCGAGGAGTTCAGTCACGCACAGCAATATATCCCACCGCCGAGGAGTTCAGTCACGCACAGCAATATATCCCACCGCCGAGGAGTTCAGTCACGCACAGCAATATATCCCACCGCCGAGGAGTTCAGTCACGCACAGCAATATATCCCACCGCCGAGGAGTTCAGTCACGCACAGCAATATATCCCACCGCCGAGGAGTTCAGTCACGCACAGCAATATATCCCACCGCCGAGGAGTTCAGTCACGCGCAGCAATATATCCGGATTATTCGGGTGGATTCGACTGACTGTCGGGGAGTTCGCGAGAGCTTAGCTCGTGAATCGAGGACGAGGCTTCTTCTCAAATAGATGCAAGATTACTTCCTTCCTAGGTATGAACAGCTTTCCGCACACTAAAACAGCAATATCACTGAATTGTATTAGATGAAATGTTCGCTCGGGCATCGCCTATAGTGCAAATGTGCGCGTGCGTAGCATTAAATTGCATGAGTTCGCATTGCGGTTCTCTTGTCGATTCTAGTTCTCTACTCCTATGAATATCTCAGAAGATGCTGCACGGTGCAAAGTCCACATAGCTCCGGCTCGTGCCCCAGTCCAGTACCGGGTACCGGTATCAGACTCGCCGTCCAGTACCGGGTACCGGTATCAGAGTCGCCGTCCAGTACCGGGTACCGGTATCAGACTCGCCGTCCAGTACCAGGTACCGGTATGAGACTCACCGTCCAGTACCGGGTACCGGTATCAGACTCGCCGTCCAGTACCGGGTACCGGTATCAGACTCGCCGTCCTGTACCGGGTACCGGTATCAGACTCGCCGTCCAGTACCGGGTACCGGTATCAGACTCGCCGTCCAGTACCGGGTACCGGTATCAGACTCGCCGTCCAGTACCGGGTACCGGTATCAGACTCGCCGTCCAGTACCGGGTACCGGTATCAGACTCGCCGTCCAGTACCGGGTACCGGTATCAGACTCGCCGTCCAGTACCGGGTACCGGTATCAGACTCGCCGTCCAGTACCGGGTACCGGTATCAGACTCGCCGTCCAGTATCAGGTACCGGTATCAGACTCGCCGTCCAGTACCGGGTACCGGTATCAGACTCGCCGTCCAGTACCGGGTACCGGTATCAGACTCGCCGTCCTGTACCGGGTACCGGTATCAGACTCGCCGTCCAGTATCGGGTACCGGTATCAGACCCGCTGTCCAGTACCGGGTACCAGTATCAGACTCACCGTCCAGTACCCGGTACCGGTATCAGACTCGCCGTCCAGTACCGGGTACCGGTATCAGACTCGCCGTCCAGTATCGGGCACCGGTATCAGACTCGCCGTCCAGTACCGGGTACCGTATCTCGGTCGGCGCCAGTTCCAGGGGGTGGTCCGCCGGCCGGCGCCAGCCCTGTCTCCCGGCTGTGCGGCGCGTCACAGAACAGTCGGCGACGCGTGACGGCCGGATAGTGCGTGTCTGAGTCCTGGAGTCACGGCCTGGGAACCGACTCTGAGTCACCGCGGCCGGCGCCGTGGGACCGCCGAGGGAGGAGGAAGTGGCTGGCTCACATCCTGTGCCGAGCGGGCAGGGCGGGCGGGGTTCCACGGGCGAACACCCTTGTGTCCCCCCGGCACTCTGTCCTTTACCCCTATGCACGGTTCCGCCCCGTCCACAGATGGAGACATGAAATATTGTTCAGTCACGCGGCACCGTCTGCCGCCACCAAGGGGATTTGCTTTCTTGTCCCGGATTCTGTACATACTGAGCCGGCGGAGTCGGAGATTCAGATCTGTGGCGACCTTGTATCCGGGATATATCGGGACATCACGGGCACGTCCCATGTCTCATGGTCCGCGCTGCGTCACCACAACAGAGCCGGTCTGCCGGGTGCTGCGACCGAGGGCCGTCATATCGCCGGTGTCAGCCGCCGACAGCTGGAGCCGGCCCGGGGTTTTAATTGGTACTGGGTGACCACCACCTTCCTCCTTCCCTTCTTCTTCCCGGTTTATCGGCCACAGTTGGAGCGACCTTCGACACACCGAACGTAGTGAACGCGTGTGGCTGAATCTGTGACATCTATCGACGTATATCGGCCTTGGTGTGAAATTTCAGCACCACTGGGAATACAATGGCAGGGAGGACGGACCGGACCGTATTCAGTTTAGGGGCTTCAGCAGCCTCAACAGGTCTCTTAGTTCCCTCGTGTTTTCAGTCCATCGACGGTCGCAACTTCAAATGCATTAAACCAGATGGTTGTGGCATTAAATATATGAGACATAAAATATATGTTGCTAATCCACACCCCTGATAAGTTCTGCATTACGAATGATCAAATCATGTCTCCATCAGTGATGTTGCAACACTGGAGGACCATCGTCTGCAGTGTCCTTCATGCCAGTGTCATTCCAATGTCATAGCTAACGAGTTAACGACCGGCACGCGTCAGCTGCTGCTGCTGCTGCTGCTGCTGCTGCTGCTGCTGCTGCTGCTGCGACGGCGGCGGCGGTCAGTGCGGTGTCCCGGCACGCGACCGGCGTCACCGCAGCCCGCGGCCTCGCGTGACCTCGCGTCATTGACACGGCCGACCGGCGTCCGGATCTGACGACACGCGCGTGCTGGCAGCCGAACAGTGACGCCACCGCGGCGCCTCCCTGAGGTACGCCGCCGGCCAGCTGAGGTCAAGCGGAGGTCACTCGCCGCCGGGACGCTGTGTCACAGTCACATTACGTCACCGGTCTGATACTGCCCCCGCGTGGTGATTAGGTCCGCTGTTTAGATTGCTGATTGCGGGAATTGAGCCAGGTGGTGCGATCGAGCGCAGTGTGCATGTCGAAAAGCCGTGTTATTTATCTTACAACAAAAGGCTACCGCTCTGCCGAAACCGGCAACATTTCTCGGTTGCCACCCTAATACAATCGATATCATCTGATGCATGGAGTATTGTGTAGGAGCCTGAAGAACGATCACGAATTCGGCATCACCACCAGCACGACTTGACGGTCGACATCATCACGGATCACCAGCACGACTTGACGGTCGGCATCACCACCAGCACGACTTGACGGTCGACATCATCACGGATCACCAGCACGACTTGACGGTCGGCATCACCACCAGCACGACTTGACGGTCGACATCATCACGGATCACCAGCACGACTTGACGGTCAGCATCATCACCAGCACGACTTGACGGTCAGCATCACCACCAGCACGACTTGACGGTCGACATCATCACGGATCACCAGCACGACTTGACGGTCGGCATCACCACCAGCACGACTTGACGGTCGACATCATCACGGATCACCAGCACGACTTGACGGTCGGCATCACCACCAGCACGACTTGACGGTCGACATCATCACGGATCACCAGCACGACTTGACGGTCAGCATCATCACCAGCACGACTTGACGGTCAGCATCACCACCAGCACGACTTGACGGTCGACATCATCACCAGCACGACTTGACGGTCGGCATCATCACCAGCACGACTTGACGGTCGACATCATCACGGATCACCAGCACGACTTGACGGTCAGCATCATCACCAGCACGACTTATCGGTCAGCATCATCACGGATCACCAGCACGACTTGACGGTCAGCATCATCACCAGCACGACTTGACGGTCGGCATCACCACCAGCACGACTTGACGGTCAGCATCATCACCAGCACGACTTGACGGTCGGCATCATCACCAGCACGACTTGACGGTCAGCATCATCACGGATCACCAGCACGACTTGACGGTCGGCATCATCACCAGCACGACTTGACGGTCAGCATCATCACCAGCACGACTTGACGGTCAGCATCATCACCAGCACGACTTGACGGTCGGCATCATCACCAGCACGACTTGACGGTCGACATCACCACGGATCACCAGCACGACTTGACGGTCAGCATCATCACCAGCACGACTTGACGGTCGACATCATCACGGATCACCAGCACGACTTGACGGTCAGCATCATCACCAGCACGACTTGACGGTCAGCATCATCACGGATCACCAGCACGACTTGACGGTCGGCATCATCACCAGCACGACTTGACGGTCGGCATCATCACCAGCACGACTTGACGGTCAGCATCATCACCAGCACGACTTGACGGTCGGTATCATCACCAGCATGACTTGACGGTCAGCATCACCACCAGCACGACTTGACGGTCGACATCATCACGGATCACCAGCACGACTTGACGGTCAGCATCATCACCAGCACGACTTGACGGTCAGCATCATCACCAGCACGACTTGACGGTCGGCATCATCACCAGCACGACTTGATGGTCGACATCATCACGGATCACCAGCACGACTTGACGGTCAGCATCATCACCAGCACGACTTGACGGTCAGCATCATCACGGATCACCAGCACGACTTGACGGTCAGCATCATCACCAGCACGACTTGACGGTCAGCATCATCACGGATCACCAGCACGACTTGACGGTCAGCATCATCACCAGCACGACTTGACGGTCAGCATCATCACCAACACGACTTGACGGTCAGCATCATCACGGATCACCAGCACGACTTGACGGTCAGCATCATCACCAGCACGACTTGACGGTCAGCATCATCACCAGCACGACTTGACGGTCGGCATCATCACCAGCACGACTTGACGGTCAGCATCATCACCAGCACGACTTGACGGTCAGCATCATCACCAGCACGACTTGACGGTCGGCATCATCACCAGCACGACTTGACGGTCGGCATCACCACCAGCACGACTTGACGGTCGACATCATCACGGATCACCAGCACGACTTGACGGTCAGCATCATCACCAGCACGACTTGACGGTCGGCATCATCACGGATCACCAGCACGACTTGACGGTCGACATCATCACGGATCACCAGCACGACTTGACGGTCAGCATCATCACCAGCACGACTTGACGGTCGGCATCATCACCAGCACGACTTGACGGTCGGCATCACCACCAGCACGACTTGACGGTCGACATCATCACGGATCACCAGCACGACTTGACGGTCAGCATCATCACCAGCACGACTTGACGGTCGACATCATCACGGATCACCAGCACGACTTGACGGTCAGCATCATCACGGATCACCAGCACGACTTGACGGTCAGCATCACCACCAGCACGACTTGACGGTCAGCATCATCACCAGCACGACTTGACGGTCAGCATCATCACCAGCACGACTTGACGGTCGACATCATCACGGATCACCAGCACGACTTGACGGTCAGCATCATCACCAGCACGACTTGACGGTCAGCATCATCACGGATCACCAGCACGACTTGACGGTCAGCATCATCACCAGCACGACTTGACTGTCGACATCATCACGGATCACCAGCACGACTTGACGGTCGGCATCATCACCAGCACGACTTGACGGTCGGCATCACCACCAGCACGACTTGACGGTCGACATCATCACGGATCACCAGCACGACTTGACGGTCAGCATCATCACCAGCACGACTTGACGGTCAGCATCATCACGGATCACCAGCACGACTTGACGGTCGGCATCACCACCAGCACGACTTGACGGTCGACATCATCACGGATCACCAGCACGACTTGACGGTCGGCATCACCACCAGCACGACTTGACGGTCAGCATCACCACCAGCACGACTTGACGGTCAGCATCATCACCAGCACGACTTGACGGTCAGCATCACCACCAGCACGACTTGACGGTCAGCATCACCACCAGCACGACTTGACGGTCAGCATCATCACCAGCACGACTTGACGGTCAGCATCACCACCAGCACGACTTGACGGTCAGCATCACCACCAGCACGACTTGACGGTCAGCATCATCACCAGCACGACTTGACGGTCAGCATCATCACCAGCACGACTTGACGGTCAGCATCATCACCAGCACGACTTGACGGTCAGCATCACCACCAGCACGACTTGACGGTCGGCATCACCACCAGCACGACTTGACGGTCAGCATCACCACCAGCACGACTTGACGGTCAGCATCATCACCAGCACGACTTGACGGTCGGCATCACCACCAGCACGACTTGACGGTCAGCATCATCACCAGCACGACGTGACGGTCAGCATCATCACCAGCACGACTTGACGGTCGGCATCACCACCAGCACGACTTGACGGTCAGCATCATCACCAGCACGACTTGACGGTCAGCATCACCACCAGCACGACTTGACGGTCAGCATCATCACCAGCACGACTTGAAGGTCGGCATCATCACCAGCACGACTTGACGGTCAGCATCACCACCAGCACGACTTGACGGTCAGCATCATCACCAGCACGACTTGACGGTCGGCATCATCACCAGCACGACTTGACGGTCAGCATCACCACCAGCACGACTTGACGGTCGGCATCATCTCCAGCACGACTTGACGGTCGGCATCACCACCAGCACGACTTGACGGTCAGCATCATCACCAGCACGACTTGACGGTCAGCATCACCACCAGCACGACTTGACGGTCAGCATCATCACCAGCACGACTTGACGGTCAGCATCATCACCAGCACGACTTGACGGTCAGCATCACCACCAGCACGACTTTACGGTCAGCATCATCACCAGCACGACTTGAAGGTCGGCATCATCACCAGCACGACTTGACGGTCAGCATCACCACCAGCACGACTTGACGGTCAGCATCATCACCAGCACGACTTGACGGTCGGCATCATCACCAGCACGACTTGACGGTCAGCATCATCACCAGCACGACTTGACGGTCGGCATCATCACCAGCGCGACTTGACGGTCGGCATCATCTCCAGCACGACTTGACGGTCGGCATCATCACCAGCACGACTTGACGGTCAGCATCACCACCAGCACGACTTGACGGTCGGCATCATCTCCAGCACGACTTGACGGTCGGCATCACCACCAGCACGACTTGACGGTCAGCATCATCACCAGCACGACTTGACGGTCAGCATCATCACGGATCACCAGCACGACTTGACGGTCGGCATCACCACCAGCACGACTTGACGGTCGACATCATCACGGATCACCAGCACGACTTGACGGTCGGCATCACCACCAGCACGACTTGACGGTCAGCATCATCTCCAGCACGACTTGACGGTCGGCATCACCACCAGCACGACTTGACGGTCAGCATCATCACCAGCACGACTTGACGGTCAGCATCACCACCAGCACGACTTGACGGTCAGCATCACCACCAGCACGACTTGACGGTCAGCATCATCACCAGCACGACTTGACGGTCGCCGCACTGTCCCTGCCACTGCCGCGCCGCTCTGTCCCTGCCACTGCCGCGCCGCTCTGTCTGTCCCTGCCACTGCCGCGCCGCTCTGTCCCTGCCACTGCCGCGCCGCTCTGTCCCTGCCACTGCCGCGCCGCTCTGTCTGTCCCTGCCACTGCCGCGCCGCTCTGTCCCTGCCACTGCCGCTCTGTCCCTGCCACTGCCGCGCAGCTCTGTCCCTGCCACTGCCGCGCCGCTCTGTCCCTGCCACTGCCGCGCCGCTCTGTCCCTGCCACTGCCGCGCCGCTCTGTCCCTGCCACTGCCGCGCCGCTCTGTCCCTGCCACTGCCGCGCCGCTCTGTCCCTGCCACTGCCGCGCCGCTCTGTCCCTGCCACTGCCGCGCCGCTCTGTCCCTGCCACTGCCGCGCCGCTCTGTCCCTGCCACTGCCGCGCCGCTCTGTCCCTGCCACTGCCGCGCCGCTCTGTCCCTGCCACTGCCGCGCCGCTCTGTCCCTGCCACTGCCGCGCCGCTCTGTCCCTGCCACTGCCGCGCCGCTCTGTCCCTGCCACTGCCGCGCCGCTCTGTCCCTGCCACTGCCGCGCCGCTCTGTCCCTGCCACTGCCGCGCCGCTCTGTCCCTGCCACTGCCGTGCCGCTCTGTCCCTGCCACTGCCGCGCCGCTCTGTCCCTGCCACTGCCGCGCCGCTCTGTCCCTGCCACTGCCGCGCCGCTCTGTCCCTGCCACTGCCGCGCCGCTCTGTCCCTGCCACTGCCGCGCCGCTCTGTCCCTGCCACTGCCGCGCCGCTCTGTCCCTGCCACTGCCGCGCCGCTCTGTCCCTGCCACTGCCGCGCCGCACTGTCCCTGCCACTGCCGCGCCGCTCTGTCTCTCTCACTGCCGCGCCGCTCTGTCCCTGCCACTGCCGCGCCGCTCTGTCCCTGCCACTGCCGCGCCGCTCTGTCCCTGCCACTGCCGCGCCGCTCTGTCCCTGCCACTGCCGCGCCGCTCTGTCCCTGCCACTGCCGCGCCGCTCTGTCCCTGCCACTGCCGCGCCGCTCTGTCTCTGCCACTGCCGCGCCGCTCTGTCCCTGCCACTGCCGCGCCGCTCTGTCCCTGCCACTGCCGCGCCGCTCTGTCCCTGCCACTGCCGCGCCGCTCTGTCTCTCTCACTGCCGCGCCGCTCTGTCCCTGCCACTGCCGCGCCGCTCTGTCCCTGCCACTGCCGCGCCGCTCTGTCCCTGCCACTGCCGCGCCGCACTGTCCCTGCCACTGCCGCGCCGCTCTGTCCCTGCCACTGCCGCGCCGCTCTGCCCCTGCCACTGCCGCGCCGCTCTGTCTCTGCCACTGCCGCGCCGCTCTGTCCCTGCCACTGCCGCGCCGCTCTGTCCCTGCCACTGCCGCGCCGCTCTGTCCCTGCCACTGCCGCGCCGCTCTGTCCCTGCCACTGCCGCGCCGCTCTGTCCCTGCCACTGCCGCGCCGCTCTGTCCCTGCCACTGCCGCGCCGCTCTGTCCCTGCCACTGCCGCGCCGCTCTGTCTCTCTCAGTTTGCTTTGGAGCGAGAGAGGCATATGCTAAGTGGGTGACGTCAGGCGGCAATGCAGAGCCGGTCAGCGTCTGTGGCCATGGCTGTAGACGGGCTGACAGACGGGCTGACTGGCTGTAGACGGACTGACAGACGGGCTGACAGGCTGTAGACGGACTGACAGACTGGCTGACAGGCTGTAGACGGACTGAGGTGTGGGCCGGTCCAAAACACGGAACCATCAGAAGATGCGGCACGAGGCACAGTATCAGCAGCCGAGCTGTGCTCAGTGCAGACTGCCGACCGTAGAGATCGCTTTGTGTACGACAGGAGCCGCTCAACGAATTATATAACCGGATAATTTAATTGAGATGAAAGTACGTGTTAATAAACAATTTAACCAATATTGCAACAGCGAAGCATTTTATCCGTGCACGACAGATCAGTTGGTGTTTAATTAGCATTACACTCTTTGGTGCATGCAAGTTGATTTATTTCGGTTTATGGACTTCGACTTATGAGGCCTCGTCAAACTCGACTGAAGATTATTCGGACACTAATTAAACGAAGGGCTGCTTACCCGCCGTATAAGTAATACACAGCAAATTAACAGCTTTACGCCTCTGCCGACGTTCGTGATATGCTGATTTTACGCCTCTGAGTCACCATCCCCAGCAGCGTTTCTCAGACAGGATGCATCTCACACAGCTGAGGTCGCTCGTGAGAGAAACACTCCTGTGCATTGTGCAAACCGTGTTCCCGGTGGTGACTGCGAATAGAGTGCGGTCCTAAGGTGCCGCAGGCGCTCTGAGTCAGTCATGTGGGCTTATAATCCGACCGCAGAATGGTGTTCCCTGCAGCAACTACACATTGTATATATGTGCCAGCATGTCTCGAACACAATGTCTCTCAGAGTATTAAACCGTTTCTGCAAGATTCCCAAAACAACAATAGGCATGCCCAACAACCAATGATCACCTTCGCGCGTGAAACGGGGATTAAAGCACCGTATATTTATCAAGACCTGAAGACATCTCTGCCATGGTCTGGCAGTCACGCTGGGACCGATCGTGCGACTCATGTAGAGGCCCAGCCGGTTGTGCCGCTCAGGTGTGGCGCCCCTGTGTGCCGGAGCTGGGGGCAGGGTGTGACCCGGCTGTGACCTGGCTGTGACCCGGCTGTGACCCGGCTGTGACCCGGCTGTGACCCGGCTGTGACCTGTCTGCGGCCCGACTGTGACCCGGCTGTGACCTGTCTGCGGCCCGACTGTGACCCGGCTGTGACCCGGCTGTGACCTGTCTGCGGCCCGACTGTGACCTAACTGTCACCAGTCCTGGCTGTCAGCTCGCTCAGCTCGCCCGGCTCGCTCGGGGCGGATCTGCTGACATTCACCACCTCGTCTCGGCCGGCTCGCTCGGGGCGGATCTGCTGACATTCACCACCTCGTCTCGGCCGGCTCGCTCGGGGCGGATCTGCTGACATTCACCACCTCGTCTCGGCCGGCTCGCTCGGGGCGGATCTGCTGACATTCACCACCTCGTCTCGGCCGGCTCGCTCGGGGCGGATCTGCTGACACTCACCACCTCGTCTCGGCCGATCGGCGGGCCGCCGGCCGATTTGGCCGCAGTTCTCACGGCCAACGGTCTTCCTGACGCGCCAACGCCGCAGAATCCGCGCCAGCCCCGACTCTGGCGCCAATCCGCGCCAACTCCGACTCCGCTCCGGCGCCGCTCCGGTCCGAGGCGCAGCCGGAATGTGCGCCGTTTTCTAGGTCGGCCGCGCGGCCCCGATTCGGTACGCAGCTGCCCACTGCACACTCTCCTGGTCACGATCGCGACCCGTGCAGGGACGGGGCGGTGTGACACACTACTGTGACACACTACTGGATTACGGTGTGACACACACACACTACTGGATTGCATCTTGATATACCACGCACAGACCTGGCGTGTTTGAGCTTTAGCTATGCCATTGTAATTCTGCGTCCTGAGGTCCACCGGGGCCGTAGGATCCGGACTCTCCATTGACGAGTCGACCGACCGGCTGTTGGACCGGCCTGACATCGGTGACCGGCCTGACATCGGTGTCGTACCCCCGGCTGCAACAGCGGAGGCCGGGTGGGGTTCACAGCTCCTCAGCACGTGCCCGGTGGGTGGCCTCCGCCCTGTACGGCAGCACGTGCCGGGTGGGTGGCCTCCGCCCTATACGACAGCACGTGCCGGGTGGGTGGCTTCCGCCCTGTACGGCAGCACGTGCCGGGTGGGTGGCTTCCGCCCTGTACGGCAGCACGTGCCGGGTGGGTGGCCTCCGCCCTGTACGGCAGCACGTGCCGGGTGGGTGGCCTCCGCCCTGTACGGCAGCACGTGCCGGGTGGGTGGCCTCCGCCCTATACGGCAGCACGTGCCGGTGGGTGGCCTCCGCCCTGTACGGCAGCACGTGCCGGGTGGGTGGCCTCCGCCCTGTACGGCAGCACGTGCCGGGTGGGTGGCTTCCGCCCTGTACGGCAGCACGTGCCGGGTGGGTGGCCTCCGCCCTGTACGGCAGCACGTGCCGGGTGGGTGGCCTCCGCCCTGTACGGCAGCACATGCCGGGTGGGTGGCTTCCGCCCTGTACGGCAGCACGTGCCGGGTGGGTGGCCTCCGCCCTGTACGGCAGCACGTGCCGGGTGGGTGGCCTCCGCCCTGTACGGCAGTGCCGATTTCCTGGGCCGATCGCTGTCCGAGGAGTCGTGACTGCACGGTAGGGGCGGGACCGGTTAGCGGCCGACTGAGGGCCGACTGAGGGCTGATCGGAGTCGGCCGGAGGCGAACAGATAGTTCAGGTAGATCCAGCAGCCTTATACAGGGCCGCCGCCGCTGCTACAGCCTCCGCAGATAGTACAGGTAGATCCAGCAGCCTTATACAGGGCCGCCGCCGCTGCTACAGCCTCCGCAGATAGTACAGGTAGATCCAGCAGCCTTATACAGGGCCGCCGCCGCTGCTACAGCCTCCGCAGATAGTACAGGTAGATCCAGCAGCCTTATACAGGGCCGCCGCCGCTGCTACAGCCTCCGCAGATAGTACAGGTAGATCCAGCAGCCTTATACAGGGCCGCCGCCGCTGATACAGCCTCCGCAGATAGTACAGATAGATCCAGCAGCCTTATACAGGGCCGCCGCCGCTGCTACAGCCTCCGCAGATAGTACAGGTAGATCCAGCAGCCTTATACAGGGCCGCCGCCGCTGCTACAGCCTCCGCAGATAGTACAGATAGATCCAGCAGCCTTATACAGGGCCGCCGCCGCTGCTACAGCCTCCGGAGCCGCCCGTACAGGCAGATCTACATGCACCGCGCCCAGCCCGTCGTGTAAGTCCAGAGATGGGATCGGCCCGGAGTGCGCCGTGATACCGGAGATAAGACGGGTGATCTATGATACCAGACGTGTACTACGAGTGCGTAATCCCGTACTACATCGCAGTACAGCCTCCTAAAGTTGTTACCGGCCCACAACACCTGATCACGTTCACATGTGCTCGTGGCGAACAAGGGTTACTCCAGAGAAGCACGGGATAATTACATGTTGCGGCGCTCGGGAACCCCAAACCAACGTTATCAACGCGCCACGGCCACGGAACAATTGCATTGACGATTGAGAAACGATGCATGTTTTAATATTTTACGAAGCTCGTAAATTTATCCAGCCCAAACAAAGTGCATAACCGTTTTAAAAAGTAACACTTTTTCCGTGAGTAGCATGAACCAATCGACTACCGGTTTAAAAGTAACATGTTTTCCGTGAGAAGAATTAACCAATCGACTCGCAATCTGAATGTTCGACAATGTTATGATTTTTGCACATTATCTATTATTCTGATAATGCGAAGAGCAGTGAACAAGGCACGTGACTGCGCGAGTCAGTTAATGCACTGCAGCAATCTCGACAACTTTTTATTCCACCAACCCGGAAAATTCTGCGCGATAACGCACACAAACACCTCTGACAATCCTCTCGGACATCGCAGATAGCGAGAGTGACACGCGCAAACCAGTCAGAAATGGAATAACGCGGTCCGGCGGGAGGCAGGGCCGTGTCGCCGCCGCGAGTCACCCACCGTGCTGCGGCGCTGATCTGCCCGCGGGCAGTCTGGACACACAGACACACAGACAAACAGACACAGGGACGGTGTGCACCGGGCAGTGAGCAGGCGGTGGCGGAGGCCGGTTTTATCCGACGATCGGCTGCCGGGTGCCGTGGGCGGCGAGGAAAGGCCGCCGAGCGCCACAATCGCCGCACTCCGGCACAGCGGCAGAAGCGGCGCAGCTGCCGCGGCCGGCGGCCTGTCATATGCTACCGGCGGTACGAGCTCGGCTCGCGGACGGCGGGCCGGCGGGAGAGTTTAATTGTCCGCCAGCTGGACAGTCGGTAAAGGGGCCGCCCGCTCTCCGCACAGCCGGGCCGGGGGCCGGGGGCGGCGGCGGCGGCGGCGGCAGCCGATTTCGGAAACCAGGGCGGAGTGCCGCTGCCGACGCATTGTTTTGAGTTGAATGCTGCATTGATCACGCCATGCATTCATGCTAAGCTGTCCCATATCTGCGGGACGGTCCATGCCTCCCGCCCACTGGCGTCGATGCTGACACGCTATTAAATGGCGACTGGAGGCAGACCCAGCCCAGGGGCCAGCCGCCAGCAGCACCGGCTGTTAGCTGATACATATATACATAGCTGCGAGCTAGTAAATGTTACAGAGCTGGAACAGCAGCTATCCGGCGGCAGCTCACAACAGAAAAAAAAACAGCAGCTCGTGACAGAGCCTACCCGCGGGACCAGGAGCGGCGCCACCAATTTTTTGATAGGGGGTGGGGGGGTCCATTTTTTAATCGTAGAAAATCGAGTTTGTATGTAAATATCAAATACAAAACGTCAAAAGAACGGAAATTATAGTCTCTAAACAATGGCTATCTCGGATTTGCAAGATTTTGACTTTTTGACCCAAAAAAATAAACCGATTTTTTTTGGGGGAAATTTCCACAAAATCAAAAAATTTGAAGATATCAAACAAAAACGGAATAAATATATATATATATATATATATATATATATATATATATATATATATATATATATATATATATATATATATATATATATATATATATATATATATATATATATATATATATATATATATATATATATATATGTATATATATATATATATATATATATATATATATATATATATATATATATATATATATATATATATATATATATATATATATATATATATATATATATATATATATATATATATATATATATATATATATATATATATATATATATATATATATATATATATATATATATATATATATATATATATATATATATATATATATATATATATATATATATATATATATATATATATCTATATATATATATATATATATATATATATATATATATATATATATATATATATATATATATATATATATATATATATATATATATATATATATATATATATATATATATATATATATATATATATATATATATATATATATATATATATATATATATATATATATATATATATATATATATATATATATATATATATATATATATATATATATACATATATATATATATATATATATATATATATATATATATATATATATATATATATATATATATATATATATATATATATATATATATATATATATATATATATATATATATATATATATATATATATATATATATATATATATATAATATATATATATATATATATATATATATATATATATATATATATATATATATATATATATATATATATATATATATATATATATATATATATATATATATATATATATATATATATATATATATATATATATATATATATAATATATATATATATATATATATATATATATATATATATATATATATATATATATATATATATATATATATATATATATATATATATATATATATATATATATATATATATATATATATATATATATATATATATATATATATATATATATATATATATATATATATATATATATATATATATATATATATATATATATATATATATATATATATATATATATATATATATATATATATATATATATATATATATATATATATATATATATATATATATATATATATATATATATATATATATATATATATATATATATATATATATATATATATATATATATATATATATATATAATATATATATATATATATATATATATATATATATATATATATATATATATATATATATATATATATATATATATATATATATATATATATATATATATATATATATATATATATATATATATATATATATATATATATATATATATATATATATATATATATATATATATATATATATATATATATATATATTATATATATATATATATATATATATATATATATATATATATATATATATATATATATATATATATATATATATATATATATATATATATATTATATATATATATATATATATATATATATATATATATATATATATATATATATATATATATATATATATATATATATATATATATATATATATATATATATATATATATATATATATATATATATATATATATATATATAT
>JAXIVJ010017391.1:5000-26252 GCA_036785665.1 Chirona hameri
CCACACCCACACCACACCCACACCCACACCACACCCACACCCACACCACACCCACACACACACACCCACACCCACACCCACACCCACACCCCACACACCACACCCACACCCACACCACACACACCACACCCACACCACACCACACACACCACACCACACACACACACACCACACCACACACACCACACACACACACACACACCCACACCACACACACACACACACACACACACACACACACACACACACACACACACACACACACACACACACACACACACACACACACACCACACACACACACACACACACACACACACACACACACACACACACACACACACACACACACACACACACACACACACACACACACACACACACACACACACACACACACACACACACACACACACACACACACACACACACACACACACACACACACACACACACACACACACACACACACACACACACACACAACACACACACACACACACACACACACACACACACACACACACACACACACACACACACACACACACACACACACACACACACACACACACACACACACACACACACACACACACACACACACACACACACACACACACACACACACAACACACACACACACACACACACACACACACAACACACACACACACACACACACACACACACACACACACACACACACACACACACACACACACACACACACACACACACACACACACACACACACACACACACACACACACACACACACACACACAACACACACACACACACACACACACACACACACACACACACACACACACACACACACACACACACACACACACACACACACACACACACACACACACACACACACACACACACACACACACACACACACACACACACACACACACACACACACACACACACACACACACACACACACACACACACACACACACACACACACACACACACACACACACACACACACACACACACACACACACACACACACACACACACACACACACACACACACACACACACACACACACACACACACACACACACACACACACACACACACACACACACACACACACACACACACAACACACACACACACACACACACACACACACACACACACACACACCACACACACACACACACACACACACACACACACACACACACACACACACACACACACACACACACACACACACACACACACACACACACACACACACACACACACACACACACACACACACACACACACACACACACACACACACACTGCCGGGGGTTCTCGCCAACCACGAACTGCCGGGTGCGTGTGATTTTCGCCCCCTCTCCCTAACATCTAAAAATAACACGCAATGTAGCGACAAGTGGAAGGCAGTGCTAGCTCGAGACAATCTATCGAAAATGCTTAGGTCATTTTTAGGTCAAGTCAATATTGAGGTCACCAGAGGTCAAATTTCGGTTATTTTGTATTATATGTTATATTAAATTTCGGCTAAATTTCGGCTAACGCTTTTTTCCGCGCGTTGCTAGCTCTTTTATTATCTATATGTATTTCTCGATAATAAAAGAGCTAGCGACGCGCGGAAAAAGTGTTCGAAAGTTAATTGAATTTTCTGTAACTAAGGTTCATCAGAATTGACCTAAGGTCAATAGTTAGGTTATCAGAAGCCACTGAATTTGAAACATTCTAAACAAAAAATGACGAATTGGTTTTAAGGAATAACTTTTCGCAGAAGCATGATAAGGGAAAACATGTTTCCCCATTGTGTTGTTGTCATCGAGACGTATCGAATGATATATTGCGTGACCTAGTCAGGTCATATCCACAAATTTGACCTGACCTGAGGTCAGGACAAGGTCAGGTCAAGATCAACTCTTAGATCAATTGATTTGTCTCGACAAGTCGAATACAATGGTGAAAACCCCATTGCTCTGATTTCTGAATCATACTCGTACATAACCTGGGCGGTCACATGAGCTGACCTCGTCGAGGTAAAAGAACAGAAATGGGACATGGGGCTTGGCATTTGGGACAAGTGGTGGATCCACTGGCAAGGGGGGGGTGGGGGCAAAGCGGCCATGCCCCTCCCCCAACCGCCTGAAATCGGCGCAAAATTGACACATTTTCTGATATATAAGAAAATCTAAGAAACTTTTACTAAGGCAAGTTTGCTTTAAATCAGCTATCAGCTTATAAGCAAGCGAAATCCGATGAGTTTTCAGAATTGTGTGATAATTTTTGGGATTTGGCCCCAAAACCGCTCGTGCCCCAACCACCGTTCTGGATCCGCCAGAGGGTGGATCTGGTGAAAATTGGTCAAATTTAGCCATTTCCAATGGATTTATACGCGTTTTTTTATTTTCCCCATTGACTTATAATGGGGAGGTCACGAAACAGACCTGACCTTAGGTCACCACATACTGGTTATTGATTCGACTCTGATTGAATCGTTTGGAATCGTTCAATCAAAATCCCTTAAATCAAAGAAGAATCGATTCACTACCTGATTTTTGTATTCATGAATCATGATTGAATCAAAACCCTCATAGGAAAAAGGCTGATTGAATCAAAAACACTGTGCAATGCTATTTCAATGGTGAGTCAAACGGGATTTGATCAACAACAAAAATTGATTCTTTGAATCTGAAAGAATCATTTCTCAAAATGGTTATCCATGAATCAAACGGTGACTGAATCATTCATATTCCAAAATGAATTGTGATTGAATCCTTCCAAAAAAGGTGAATCAATAACCAGTCTGGTTCACCGATATAAAATAAAAATCGAGATATACGAATTGTAGGTACTTATCATCTGATGATATCATGTGAGTTTCAAACGGTTTGGTCACAATCACTTTGTCTGTGGCACGACGGCAAACTTTTTGAAGGTGGAGTCACTTTACTTGACCTGGTGACCTGACCTGAGATGACCCGAGGACCAAAAAAATCACACCGTGTTGGTAATTGATGCCCCCAACAACTGTGACAAATTTCGCGGAGCTGCGCGCCGCCGTTAAAACTACGGTGACAATTCCCTTGTTCTTATACAGAGTCGAGTGAACGTGTACCAAGTTGTGAGGGCGTCGCCTCCCTAGCTCCAAAGTTGCGGGGGCGAGTTGCCCCCATTGCCCCCACGGTTCCCACGTCCCTGGTCAGGGGTGCGGTGTCTGCACGTGCGCACGTGCATACCCATATTCTATATCTCAGAAACGGCTGAGCCGATTGTGTTCAAATTTGATGTGTAGTTAGGGATCCATCCGCCGCCGCTTTCCCACAAGTCAGGGATGTGGTGCCTCTGCACGTAAGCGCGTCCACACCCCTATTCTTATCTCTGGAACGGCTGAGCCGATTGTGCTCAAATTTGGTGTGTGGTTAGGGACCTCTCAGCCGCCACTTTCGCACAGGTCAGGGGCGCGATGTGGCATGTCCCACAGGCACGTGCGCAAGTGCGCACTTTTTTTGATCTCAGAAACTACTTGCCCGATCGAGTTGAAACTCACCATACATTTCCTTCGCGCTCGCTCGTTCATCGCCAACTACGGCGCCATACTGGTTTGATAATGTTATTTGATATTGTCTCCATCGAGAAGAAGTATTCGCCGTTTTCACGAAGGATTATTGCGCTGAAAAGATTCTGAAAAGTTTCTGAAAAGTTTCTGAAAAGTTTCTGAAAAGTTTTTTAAAAAATGGCATAAAAGTCTAGTAAAAAGTCTTCAGTATAAAAATCTGATAAAAGTCTAAAAACGAGCCGTTTTAAGACTTTTAACCCTATTCCCTGCAGGGGCAGATTCTGCCCCCGGTGGTTTTTCACTTGCCGCTTCTAAACCGTTAGGCCTAGCGTCTTGAAACTTTGTGAATTTTCCTAACTTTGAATGGCGCGTGTTGTGTCAAATTTGGAAGAAAAAAATCGGACCAGCAGAGGTGGTGCCAGGCTCCTGTTTGGGGGAGGGTGTTACGAATGCGGTTGTGCGGCGCATACTTTCTAGTTTGCTAGTTTGCGGTGCAGTAAATTGGTCAGAAACATTTTCAATGCAATATGCGTCATACATACTGGGATTATACATGTTTTTTGGCAGAGGCGCACTCAGGTACAAAAAATGGGAGGCGATACCATACCTCAAATTAGGTCCAACTTCAAATTAGTAAGATGATAAAAGCGTTACTCGCATGGTACCCCACGTTGTTTTCCTGCATCCGCCTATGCGCAATATATTAAATTTAACCAATAAGCAAAACAGCAAATAATACCCACATGTGACGTTCATGTCGTCCCAAACAATCATGAACAGTACAAATTTGTTATCAGAAAATGCCCCCCATTTTACATCCTCTGAATACGCCCATTATTTTTTATTTTGGTATTTACATTTTGGTGTATTAAAGACCAGTACATTTGAAGCTCAAAAACTTTGAGGCATGAAAATCAGCCAAACCACATTGCCGCAATGACCTTTCAAAAAACAACCAAAATTTTCGTGTTTTCTGCCCCCTGGCCCCCATTTTTGAACAAAAAGAAATTTCGGCCCCCTAACTGAACGATCTTGTCATGACAAATCGAATGGCGTTTTCCCCATCGACATCGACCGAGCGGTTCTCGGGATATCTGGGGCCAGAATCTGACCCCCTCAGGTTAACGTAATTTTGGCCGCCGCAGGGAATATGGTTAAGTTTTAAGAACGAGCCGAATAGATATATTAAGATTATGAAGCATATTTTCTCAGAGTGCATTGTCATCTTATAAAAGGAAGATGGCAGTGTTCCAGCCTTTACACCAAAAGTCTGAAAACGAGCCGTTTTAAGACTTTATAAGACTTTTATACTTAATACTTTTAAAAAAAAACTTCAAAAAACTTTTCAGAATCTTTTCAGCGCAATAATCCTTCGTGAAAACGGCTAATACCAGTAAGGCGCCGTAGTTGGCGATGAACGAGCGAGCGCAAAGGAAATGTATGGGGAATTTGAACTCGATCGGGCGAGTAGTTTCTGAGATACAAAAAAGGTGCGCACGTGCGCACGTGCAGAGGCACCCCCACCTTTGACTTGTGGGAAAGTGGGGGCTGATAGGTCCTTAACCACACACCAAATTTGAACACAATCGGCTCAGCCGTTCCAGAGATATAGAATAGGGGTGCGCACGTGCGCACGTGCAAAGCCCCTTCCCCTGACTTGTGGAAAGGCGGCGGCTGAGAGGTCTCTAACCACGCACCAAATTCGAACACAATCGGCGCAGTCGTTCCTGAGATACAAAATAGGGGTGTGCACGTGCGCACGTGCAGACACCCACCCCTGACTTGTGGGAAACTGGCGGATGAGAAGTCCCTAACTACACACAAAATTTGAACACAATCGGCTTAGCCGTTCCTGAGATATAGGATAGGGGTGTGCACGTGTGCACGCGCAGAGTCACCCCACCCCCGAGTTGTGTGAAAGTGGCGGCTGAGGGGTACCTAACCGTACACGAAATGTTTACGTAATCTGCCCAGCCGTTGCGGAGTTATTGCGATAAAATATTTGTCAACACCCCTCACGCGGCACGCGCCACGCGCAGTGGTAGTCACCCACATGCGTCGGCACTGGTCTAAAACAGGGTAGGTTAGATGGGGCTGCTCAGCAAAGAAGTCCGCTTGTCAATCGGACGTGCGGTTGCAGAGATGCGGTTGCAGAGAGCTTCTCAAAAGCGTCGCCACGGGTCGGGTCAGGCCGGGCCGGGTCGGGCCGAGCCTGGTCGGTTCGGGCCGCTCATAATCAGATTTGTCCCATACACTACGGAAAGACGAGCGAGCGGCTCGCGCTCACTCGTAATCAGCAAAATAATAGCGATTATGAAACATATTTTCTTAGAGTGCATTATCATCTTATAAAAAGAACATGGCAGTTCCACAGCCTACACACCAGGTACGCCACTTCGCATTAACTTAATTGATAGTATGACTTGAGCGTTGCTGTCTGTTGATCAGCCGTCCTTTTATCTCTATGACGCTTTGGAAACTAATTGAGCAACAAACGCGCTTGCACTTCCACTATCATGGAAGAGGAGTCAGACTGCAGCCGCTCCGCTATTTCCCGACCCCCCCCGACATTGACAGTCATGCAGGCCCTGCGTCGCCGCCCTCTCCGCTCTCCCATTCTCCCATTCTCCCATTATCCCATTCTCCCATTCTCCCATTCTCCCATTCTCCCATTCTCCCATTCTCCCATTCTCATATTCTCTCATTCTCCCATTCTCCCATTCTCCCATTCTCCCATTCTCCCATTCTCCCATTCTCCCATTCTCCCATTCTCCCATTCTCCCATTCTCCCATTCTCCCATTCGGTCCCCATTGGCACCCCGGCCGTGGCCCGGCAGCGATCAGTCAGGCGTGGCAGACGGCTCCACTACTCACGCGACTCCATCTGAAGGCGGCACTCCTGGAAGTCGTGCGGGTACCTGGCGAAGTTCATGGCGCACGATAGCGTCAGCGTCAACCTGAAACGAAGAGCGTCCGTCAGCGGCAGCCGCCCAGCGCCGCCCAGCGCCGGCCGGCCCAGACAGTTAAACGGCTGAAACGCCTTCCAAGGCGGAGTGACCAAAGCTTACCTACCGCAGTAAAACGAACATTTCACGGCTCGTGTTGCTGCATGAATTTGGTGTCATTTCCGGATGAATGGGGTGTAATCTCGCTCGGTTCCGTACTATTTTGGAGAGATTAATTTTATAATGTAAAGGCTAGAGGCCAAGTGAGAGTAGAATACACCAGAAAACTGACGAAGAAGCGCTTTAAATTGCAATGTAGCATGCATTGAAGCAAGCTATTTATGCATACCGGTGTTTACCAGAAAAGAGCAGCACTAATTAGCACTTAAGATCAGAGGAGACGTTTTTTAATTCAATTATACCCTTCGAAGAGGCTCGGCAACTACATATAAGCTTGTGGCAAAACAGGCGATGACGGGCAGCGGCAGTTTAACATGAATAATTGTATCATTGAACTAGCTAGGCAACATTCTACAGTGCAGGTTCAACAAACGATTCGTCAGGGGCGTCGCCACGGATTTTTGAGTGGGGGGACGGACGAAGTGTCGAATGAACCATCAGACGGTTCGCGAAAATGCGAAGGAATTTTTTTCTTCTTCTCAATAACTTTTACTTAGGAACGCAATATGTTTCAAGTATATTAACAAGCTTAAATTTGTATATTTGCATGTATATATAACAAGTGAATAACAATGATTTATTCGAAATCTTAGTTTCGGCCATATATGGGTGTCCCTTACACAATAGTCTTTAGCTCGAGAGCAAAAACATCAAACGATATGCGAACAAACCCAGATTTGACGTCAGCTAAATGTTTGGGTCAGGAGAGGCTATTGAACTTAAACCTTCAAAAAATCGTTACACTGTTTTTTATGGAAATAACTTTTGGGAGAATAATGATAGTGATGCGGCTATCATTCACTTCAAAATTGTGGAAAGCATAAACGGACTGATCAGATACAGACTGTCAGTACGAGAGATGAAACTTGATTCGTAAAGTGATGGAACTTCAGATGAGACAATACTCTAAAGAAGTAAATGTGAGATTGCCCGTATATACAGGCTATTCCAAAATTGAATAGCGGTTGGTGGTGCCCATATTTCAACCGTTTCCCACGACCGGCGAACGAACTTAATTGTATCGAAACCAGGCTGTGGCGAATATGCAATGTCCCAAAGGAGATACCCAAAGATCCCTCCATTCTATCCCGCCCCGTGACCCTCCATTCTATCCCGCCCCATGACCCTCCATTCTATCCCGCCCCGTGTCCCTCCGTTCCATCCCGCCCCGTGTCCCTCCGTTCCATCCCGCCCCGTGTCCCTCCATTCTATCCCGCCCCGTGTCCCTCCGTTCCATCCCGCCCCGTGTCCCTCCGTTCCATCCCGCCCCGTGTCCCTCCGTTCTATCCCGCCCCGTGTCCCTCCGTTCCATCCCGCCCGTGTCCCTCCATTCCATCCCGCCCCATGTCCCTCCATTCTATCCCGCCCGTGACCCTCCGTTCCATCCCGCCCCGTGTCCCTCCGTTCCATCCCGCCCCGTGTCCCTCCGTTCCATCCCGCCCCGTGTCCCTCCGTTCCATCCCGCCCCGTGTCCCTCCGTTCCATCCCGCCCCGTGTCCCTCCGTTCCATCCCGCCCCGTGTCCCTCCGTTCCATCCCGCCCCGTGTCCCTCCGTTCCATCCCGCCCCGTGTCCCTCCATTCTATCCCGCCCCGTGTCCCTCCGTTCCATCCCGCCCCGTGTCCCTCCATTCTATCCCGCCCCGTGTCCCTCCGTTCCATCCCGCCACGTGACCCTCCGTTCCATCCCGCCCCGTGTCCCTCCGTTCCATCCCGCCCCGTGTCCCTCCGTTCCATCCCGCCCCGTGTCCCTCCGTTCCATCCCGCCCCATGTCCCTCCGTTCCATCCCGCCCCGTGTCCCTCCATTCCATCCCGCCCGTGACCCTCCGTTCCATCCCGCCCCGTGACCCTCCATTCTATCCCGCCCCATGTCCCTCCATTCCATCCCGCCCCGTGTCCCTCCGTTCCATCCCGCCCCGTGTCCCTCCATTCTATCCCGCCCGTGACCCTCCATTCTATCCCGCCCCGTGACCCTCCGTTCCATCCCGCCCTATCCCGCCCCGTGTCCTTCCGTTCCATCCCGCCCCGTGACCCTCCGTTCCATCCCGCCCCGTGTCCCTCCATTCTATCCCGCCCCGTGACCCTCCGTTCCATCCCGCCCCGTGACCCTCCGTTCCATCCCGCCCCGTGTCCCTCCGTTCCATCCCGCCCCATGTCCCTCCATTCTATCCCGCCCCGTGTCCCTCCGTTCCATCCCACCCCGTGTCCCTCCATTCTATCCCGCCCCGTGTCCCTCCGTTCCATCCCGCCCCGTGACCCTCCGTTCCATCCCGCCCCGTGTCCCTCCGTTCCATCCCGCCCCGTGTCCCTCCGTTCCATCCCGCCCCGTGTCCCTCCGTTCCATCCCGCCCCGTGTCCCTCCGTTCCATCCCGCCCCGTGTCCCTCCGTTCCATCCCGCCCCGTGTCCCTCCGTTCCATCCCGCCCCGTGTCCCTCCGTTCCATCCCGCCCCGTGTCCCTCCGTTCCATCCCGCCCCGTGTCCCTCCGTTCCATCCCGCCCCGTGTCCCTCCGTTCCATCCCGCCCCGTGTCCCTCCGTTCCATCCCGCCCGTGTCCCTCCGTTCCATCCCGCCCCGTGACCCTCCGTTCCATCCCGCCCGTGTCCCTCCGTTCCATCCCGCCCCGTGACCTTCCGTTCCATCCCGCCCGTGTCCCTCCGTTCCATCCCGCCCCGTGACCCTCCGTTCCATCCCGCCCGTGTCCCTCCGTTCCATCCCGCCCCGTGACCCTCCGTTCCATCCCGCCCCGTGTCCCTCCGTTCCATCCCGCCCGTGTCCCTCCGTTCCATCCCGCCCCGTGACCCTCCATTCTATCCCGCCCCGTGACCCTCCATTCCATCCCGCCCCATGTCCCTCCATTCTATCCCGCCCGTGACCCTCCATTCTATCCCGCCCGTGACCCTCCATTCTATCCCGCCCCGTGTCCCTCCGTTCCATCCCGCCCCGTGTCCCTCCGCTCCATCCCGCCCCGTGACCCTCCATTCCATCCCGCCCGTGACCCTCCATTCCATCCCGCCCGTGTCCCTCCGTTCCATCCCGCCCCGTGACCCTCCATTCTATCCCGCCCCGTGACCCTCCATTCCATCCCGCCCGTGACCCCCCATTCTATCCCGCCCCGTGTCCCTCCGTTCCATCCCGCCCCATGACCCTCCATTCTATCCCGCCCCGTGTCCCTCCGTTCTATCCCGCCCCGTGACCCTCCGTTCCATCCCGCCCCGTGTCCCTCCGTTCCATCCCGCCCCGTGACCCTCCATTCTATCCCGCCCCGTGACCCTCCGTTCCATCCCGCCCCGTGACCCTCCATTCTATCCATCCCGTGTCCCTCCATTCTATCCCGCCCCGTGTCCCTCCGTTCCATCCCGCCCCGTGTCCCTCCGTTCCATCCCGCCCCGTGCCCCTCCGTTCCATCCCGCCCCGTGACCTTCCGTTCCATCCCGCCCCGTGTCCCTCCGTTCCATCCCGCCCGTGTCCCTCCGTTCCATCCCGCCCCGTGTCCCTCCATTCTATCCCGCCCCGTGACCCTCCGTTCCATCCCGCCCCGTGACCCTCCGTTCCATCCCGCCCCATGTCCCTCCATTCTATCCCGCCCGTGACCCTCCGTTCCATCCCGCCCCGTGTCCCTCCGTTCCATCCCGCCCCGTGTCCTTCCATTCCATCCCGCCCCATGTCCCTCCATTCTATCCCGCCCGTGACCCTCCATTCTATCCCGCCCCGTGTCCCTCCGTTCCATCCCGCCCCGTGACCCTCCATTCTATCCCGCCACGTGTCCCTCCGTTCCATCCCGCCCCGTGTCCCTCCGTTCCATCCCGCCCCGTGTCCCTCCGTTCCATCCCGCCCCGTGACCCTCCGTTCCATCCCGCCCCATGTCCCTCCATTCTATCCCGCCCGTGACCCTCCGTTCCATCCCGCCCCGTGTCCCTCCGTTCCATCCCGCCCCGTGACCCTCCGTTCCATCCCGCCCCGTGTCCCTCCGTTCCATCCCGCCCCGTGTCCCTCCGTTCCATCCCGCCCCGTGTCCCTCCGTTCCATCCCGCCCCGTGTCCCTCCGTTCCATCCCGCCCCGTGACCCTTCATTCTATCCCGCCCCGTGTCCCTCCGTTCCATCCCGCCCCATGTCCCTCCATTCTATCCCGCCCCGTGTCCCTCCGTTCCATCCCGCCCCATGTCCCTCCATTCCATCCCGCCCCGTGTCCCTCCGTTCTATCCCGCCCCATGTCCCTCCATTCTATCCCGCCCCGTGTCCCTCCGTTCCATCCCGCCCCGTGTCCCTCCGTTCCATCCCGCCCCGTGACCCTCCGTTCCATCCCGCCCCGTGTCCCTCCGTTCCATCCCGCCCCGTGTCCCTCCGTTCCATCCCGCCCCGTGTCCCTCCGTTCCATCCCGCCCCATGTCCCTCCATTCTATCCCGCCCCGTGTCCCTCCGTTCCATCCCGCCCCATGTCCCTCCATTCTATCCCGCCCCGTGTCCCTCCGTTCCATCCCGCCCCATGTCCCTCCATTCCATCCCGCCATGTGTCCCACCATTCCATCCCGCCCCATGTCCCTCCATTCTATCCCGCCCCGTGTCCCTACGTTCCATCCCGCCCCGTGACCCTCCATTCTATCCCGCCCCGTGTCCCTCCGTTCCATCCCGCCCCGTGTCCCTCCGTTCCATCCCGCCCCGTGACCCTCCGTTCCATCCCGCCCCGTGTCCCTCCGTTCCATCCCGCCCCGTGTCCCTCCGTTCCATCTCGCCCCGTGTCCCTCCGTTCCATCCCGCCCCGTGTCCCTCCGTTCCATCCCGCCCCGTGACCCTCCATTCTATCCCGCCCCGTGTCCCTCCGTTCCATCCCGCCCCGTGTCCCTCCGTTCCATCCCGCCCCGTGTCCCTCCGTGCCATCCCGCCCCGTGTCCCTCCGTTCCATCCCGCCCCGTGTCCCTCCATTCTATCCCGCCCCGTGACCCTCCGTTCCATCCCGCCCCGTGTCCCTCCGTTCCATCCCGCCCCGTGTCCCTCCGTTCCATCCCGCCCCGTGTCCCTCCATTCTATCCCGCCCCGTGTCCCTCCGTTCCATCCCGTCCCGTGTCCCTCCGTTCCATCCCGCCCCGTGTCCCTCCATTCTATCCCGCCCCGTGTCCCTCCGTTCCATCCCGCCCCGTGTCCCTCCGTTCCATCCCGCCCCGTGTCCCTCCATTCTATCCCGCCCGTGACCCTCCATTCCATCCCGCCCCGTGTCCCTCCGTTCCATCCCGCCCCGTGACCCTCCATTATATCCCGCCCCGTGTCCCTCCATTCCATCCCGCCCCATGTCCCTTCATTCTATCCCGTCCCGTGTCCCTCCGTTCCATCCCGCCCCGTGTCCCTCCGTTCCATCCCGCCCCGTGTCCCTCCATTCTATCCCGCCCCATGTCCCTCCATTCTATCCCGCCCCGTGTCCCTCCGTTCCATCCCGCCCCGTGTCCCTCCGTTCCATCCCGCCCCGTGTCCCTCCGTTCCATCCCGCCCCGTGACCCTCCGTTCCATCCCGCCCCGTGTCCCTCCGTTCCATCCCGCCCGTGTCCCTCCGTTCCATCCCGCCCCGTGTCCCTCCATTCTATCCCGCCCCGTGACCCTCCGTTCCATCCCGCCCCGTGACCCTCCGTTCCATCCCGCCCCATGTCCCTCCATTCTATCCTGCCCGTGACCCTCCGTTCCATCCCGCCCCGTGTCCCTCCGTTCCATCCCGCCCCGTGTCCCTCCATTCCATCCCGCCCCATGTCCCTCCATTCTATCCCGCCCGTGACCCTCCATTCTATCCCGCCCCGTGTCCCTCCGTTCCATCCCGCCCCGTGACCCTCCATTCTATCCCGCCCCGTGTCCCTCCGTTCCATCCCGCCCCGTGTCCCTCCGTTCCATCCCGCCCCGTGTCCCTCCGTTCCATCCCGCCCCGTGACCCTCCGTTCCATCCCGCCCCATGTCCCTCCATTCTATCCCGCCCGTGACCCTCCGTTCCATCCCGCCCCGTGTCCCTCCGTTCCATCCCGCCCCGTGTCCCTTCATTCCATCCCGCCCCATGTCCCTCCATTCTATCCCGCCCGTGACCCTCCATTCTATCCCGCCCCGTGTCCCTCCGTTCCATCCCGCCCCGTGACCCTCCATTCTATCCCGCCCCGTGTCCCTCCGTTCCATCCCGCCCCGTGTCCCTCCGTTCCATCCCGCCCCGTGTCCCTCCATTCTATCCCGCCCGTGACCCTCCATTCCATCCCGCCCCGTGTCCCTCCGTTCCATCCCGCCCCGTGACCCTCCATTATATCCCGCCCCGTGTCCCTCCATTCCATCCCGCCCCATGTTCCTCCATTCTATCCCGCCCCGTGTCCCTCCGTTCCATCCCGCCCCGTGTCCCTCCGTTCCATCCCGCCCCGTGTCCCTCCATTCTATCCCGCCCCATGTCCCTCCATTCTATCCCGCCCCGTGTCCCTCCGTTCCATCCCGCCCCATGTCCCTCCATTCCATCCCGCCCCGTGTCCCTCCGTTCCATCCCGCCCCATGTCCCTCCATTCTATCCCGCCCCGTGTCCCTCCGTTCCATCCCGCCCCATGTCCCTCCATTCTATCCCGTCCCGTGTCCCTCCGTTCCATCCCGCCCCATGTCCCTCCATTCTATCCCGCCCCGTGTCCCTCCGTTCCATCCTGCCCCGTGTCCCTCCGTTCCATCCCGCCCCGTGACCCTCCGTTCCATCCCGCCCCGTGTCCCTCCGTTCCATCCCGCCCCGTGTCCCTCCGTTCCATCCCGCCCCGTGACCCTCCGTTCCATCCCGCCCCGTGTCCCTCCGTTCCATCCCGCCCCGTGTCCCTCCGTTCTATCCCGCCCCGTGTCCCTCCGTTCCATCCCGCCCCGTGACCCTCCATTCTATCCCGCCCCGTGTCCCTCCGTTCCATCCCGCCCCGTGTCCCTCCGTTCCATCCCGCCCCGTGACCCTCAGTTCCATCCCGCCCCGTGTCCCTCCGTTCCATCCCGCCCCGTGTCCCTCCGTTCCATCCCGCCCCGTGTCCCTCCGTTCCATCCCGCCCCCTGTCCCTCCGTTCCATCCCGCCCCGTGACCCTCCATTCTATCCCGCCCCGTGTCCCTCCGTTCCATCCCGCCCCGTGTCCCTCCGTTCCATCCCGCCCCGTGTCCCTCCGTTCCATCCCGCCCCGTGTCCCTCCGTTCCATCCCGCCCCGTGTCCCTCCGTTCCATCCCGCCCCGTGTCCCTCCGTTCCATCCCGCCCCGTGTCCCTCCGTTCCATCCCGCCCCGTGTCCCTCCGTTCCATCCCGCCCCGTGTCCCTCCATTATATCCCGCCCGTGACCCTCCATTCTATCCCGCCCCGTGTCCCTCCGTTCCATCCCGCCCCGTGACCCTCCATTCTATCCCGCCCCGTGTCCCTCCGTTCCATCCCGCCCCGTGTCCCTCCGTTCCATCCCGCCCCGTGACCCTCCATTCTATCCCGCCCCGTGTCCCTCCATTCTATCCCGCCCCGTGTCCCTCCGTTCCATCCCGCCCCGTGACCCTCCATTCTATCCCGCCCCGTGTCCCTCCATTCTATCCCGCCCCGTGTCCCTCCGTTCTATCCCGCCCCGTGTCCCTCCGTTCCATCCCGCCCCGTGTCCCTCCGTTCCATCCCGCCCCGTGTCCCTCCATTCTATCCCGCCCGTGACCCTCCATTCTATCCCGCCCCGTGTCCCTCCGTTCCATCCCGCCCCGTGACCCTCCATTCTATCCCGCCCCGTGTCCCTCCGTTCCATCCCGCCCCGTGTCCCTCCGTTCCATCCCGCCCCGTGACCCTCCATTCTATCCCGCCCCGTGTCCCTCCATTCTATCCCGCCCCGTGTCCCTCCGTTCCATCCCGCCCCATGTCCCTCCATTCTATCCCGCCCCGTGTCCCTCCGTTCCATCCCGCCCCATGTCCCTCCATTCTATCCCGCCCCGTGTCCCTCCGTTCCATCTCGCCCCGTGTCCCTCCGTTCCATCCCGCCCCGTGACCCTCCGTTCCATCCCGCCCCGTGTCCCTCCGTTCCATCCCGCCCCGTGTCCCTCCGTTCCATCCCACCCCGTGTCCCTCCGTTCCATCCCGCCCCGTGTCCCTCCGTTCCATCCCGCCCCATGTCCCTCCATTCTATCCCGCCCCGTGTCCCTCCGTTCCATCCCGCCCCATGTCCCTCCATTCTATCCCGCCCCGTGTCCCTCCGTTCCATCCCGCCCCATGTCCCTCCATTCCATCCCGCCCCGTGTCCCTCCGTTCCATCCCGCCCCATGTCCCTCCATTCTATCCCGCCCCGTGTCCCTCCGTTCCATCCCGCCCCGTGACCCTCCATTCTATCCCGCCCCGTGTCCCTCCGTTCCATCCCGCCCCGTGTCCCTCCGTTCCATCCCGTCCCGTGACCCTCCGTTCCATCCCGCCCCGTGTCCCTCCGTTCCATCCCGCCCCGTGTCCCTCCGTTCCATCCCGCCCCGTGTCCCTCCGTTCCATCCCGCCCCGTGTCCCTCCGTTCCATCCCGCCCCGTGACCCTCCATTCTATCCCGCCCCGTGTCCCTCCGTTCCATCCCGCCCCGTGTCCCTCCGTTCCATCCCGCCCCGTGTCCCTCCGTTCCATCCCGCCCCGTGTCCCTCCGTTCCATCCCGCCCCGTGTCCCTCCGTTCCATCCCGCCCCGTGCCCCTCCGTTCCATCCCGCCCCGTGTCCCTCCGTTCCATCCCGCCCCGTGTCCCTCTTTTCCATCCCGCCCGTGTCCCTCCATTCCATCCCGCCCCGTGTCCCTCCGTTCCATCCCGCCCCATGTCACTCCATTCTATCCCGCCCCGTGTCCCTCCGTTCCATCCCGCCCCGTGTCCCTCCATTCCATCCCGCCCCATGTCCCTCCATTCTATCCCGCCCGTGTCCCTCCATTCTATCCCGCCCCGTGTCCCTCCGTTCCATCCCGCCCCGTGTCCCTCCGTTCCATCCCGCCCCGTGTCCCTCCATTCTATCCCGCCCGTGACCCTCCATTCTATCCCGCCCCGTGTCCCTCCGTTCCATCCCGCCCCGTGACCCTCCATTCTATCCCGCCCCGTGTCCCTCCGTTCCATCCCGCCCCGTGTCCCTCCGTTCCATCCCGCCCCGTGACCCTCCGTTCCATCCCGCCCCGTGTCCCTCCGTTCCATCCCGCCCCGTGTCCCTCCGTTCCATCCCGCCCCGTGTCCCTCCGTTCCATCCCGCCCCGTGTCCCTCCGTTCCATCCCGCCCCGTGACCCTCCATTCTATCCCGCCCCGTGTCCCTCCGTTCCATCCCGCCCCGTGTCCCTCCGTTCCATCCCGCCCCGTGTCCCTCCGTTCCATCCCGCCCCGTGTCCCTCCGTTCCATCCCGCCCCGTGTCCCTCCGTTCCATCCCGCCCCGTGTCCCTCCGTTCCATCCCGCCCTGTGTCCCTCCGTTCCATCCCGCCCCGTGTTCCTCCGTTCCATCCCGCCCCGTGTCCCTCCGTTCCATCCCGCCCGTGTCCCTCCATTCCATCCCGCCCCGTGTCCCTCCGTTCCATCCCGCCCCATGTCCCTCCATTCTATCCCGCCCCGTGTCCCTCCGTTCCATCCCGCCCCGTGTTCCTCCATTCCATCACGCCCCATGTCCCTCCATTCTATCCCGCCCGTGTCCCTCCATTCTATCCCGCCCCGTGTCCCTCCATTCTATCCCGCCCCGTGTCCCTCCGTTCCATCCCGCCCGTGTCCCTCCGTTCCATCCCGCCCGTGTCCCTCCGTTCCATCCCGCCCCATGTCCCTCCATTCCATCCCGCCCCGTGACCCTCCGTTCCATCCCGCCCCATGTCCCTCCATTCTATCCCGCCCCGTGTCCCTCCGTTCCATCCCGCCCCGTGACCCTCCATTCCATCCCGCCCCGTGTCCCTCCGTTCCATCCCGCCCCGTGTCCCTCCGTTCCATCCCGCCCCGTGCCCCTCCGTTCCATCCCGCCCCATGTCCCCCCATTCCATCCCGCCCGTGACCCTCCGTTCCATCCCGCCCCGTGTCCCTCCGTTCCATCCCGCCCGTGTCCCTCCATTCTATCCCGCCCCGTGACCCTCCGTTCCATCCCGCCCCGTGTCCCTCCGTTCCATCCCGCCCCGTGTCCCTCCATTCCATCCCCCTACGGTGACGCCCTTGCGATTCGCAACATTTTCTTCAACAATTGACAATGGAGCAGGTAGACTGGCTGGCGCGCATTCAAGAACAGTTGAATATTGGGCTCACATTAGTTTGACTCACTTAACCATGTACAGTATGGATTTGTCGGCGTGTAGCCGCCACACGTAATAGTGTCGGCACTACTCACTTGACCATGTACAGTATGGATTTGTCGGGGTGCAGCCGCCACACGTAATAGTGTCGGCACTACTCACTTGACCATGTACAGTATGGATTTGTCAGCGTGTAGCCGCCGCACGTAATAGTGTCGGCACTACTCACTTGACCATGTACAGTATGGATTTGTCGGCGTGTAGCCACACGTAATAGTGTCGGCACTACTCACTTGACCATGTACAGTATGGATTTGTCGGGGTGTAGCCGCCACACGTAATAGTGTCGACACTACTCACTTGACCATGTACAGTATGGATTTGTCGGGGTGCAGCCGCCGCACGTAATAGTGTCGGCACTACTCACTTGACCATGTACAGTATGGATTTGTCGGCGTGTAGCCACACGTAATGGTTCGGCACAGTCATCGTCTGGAAGGTCACCGACTTGGCGTTCTTGAAGAACGAATCGGGACGCCAGATGTCGTTGAGCCAATCAAGGTTTAGCAATCTGTAAAACATACAACAGAGAACATGTAAACATACCTGATCTGAGGAAGTCGACAAAATTGTGTAACTGCTGTAGATTGTCTTTGATCAGATGCGACGGAAAGATAATACACGTTCAAAGACGAAAGTTCGTCGGGCAGGAGAGAAAAACAGTCAGATACGACTAGACATAATTTTTAACAGTAAGCACTAAGCACAAGCACATCGAAAATCAGCTTCCACTCGAAGGAACCAGTCCGAAAAACATTAGTGCGGAGTGAAACCGTTTCACTAAATAGTATGCGTGTTGATGGAGCCTGCTGGGAAAATATATCCCGAAATGTATTAATATCCAGACAATGGACTGGTTGCAAGTTGTTTGGTGAATATTTGCAAAAAAACAATATGACAAATGTGCAGATGAACATGATACACACCATTTTGCATACAAATCAATATTTCGCGAGATATTTGTATGTAAAAGTTTATAATTTTTAACCTACTTGATGTTGTGACGTCAGATGACAATAGTGAACCGCCGGCCACCGGAAAAGCAGGGCGTTTCCCGGCGTTTCCCGTGGAAAATAAAATGGTTAAGCGTTTTCCTCGGATCATCTTAATATCATCTACATTACAGCACATGTTCGAATAGGGCTCCGTTTTGGCTGAGGCACAGATTTGCCCTCCGCCTCAGACTCACCACTGCTTACGGGCACGTGTCGGTGGGGATGGCAATGACGAGCAATGACCAATGGCGAGCAATGACTTGAAGACGAGCAATGACCTGATATTTGTTTCCATTGAAACTTGTATTTATGGCACAGAGGCAAAGTCATTATACATTATTACCGATCGCTTTTCATGTGAGGCTCAATCTTTTTTGGGGGGGAGGGGACCGGACACTTTATGCCGGGGGCATGCCCCTAAATGCCCCCTGGATCCGCCAGTGGCGGCCATTTAGTTCAGTTGTCAAGAAGTCTAGTTAAATTAATATAACTAAATGTATCAGTAATCAGATCTATTATAAATACATACATATGTAAACACATTTGCAAAGGCGAAAAATATAAAGTATTAAATAAGTATTCAAATATTGTTTTCCCAACACTGTCGCTTTCACAAAGAGAAGATGCACCTAAATGGCTACTCGAACACCTGTTTTATATCCGTTTCTGTACAATGCAACTGGATGGCCAAATTCGCATGACTGGTGGGCCACTTTGAAACACTGAAGGGCCAAGTGGCCCACTAGCTAACATGCTAGAGGAGGCACTGCGCTGAGATACCAGTTTTGAAGACCATGTCGAGAAATCCCTTCTGCATACTCTGGTTGTAAGGACTCTTCTACTGAATATGTTATATGTTTTGTCCTGTCATTCAGCGTTGTGTCAAAAACGTAGCGCTGTATCGAGAAGCTTCATATGTAAGCATGTGATAAAAGCAGCGTTACTGGACCAGCGAGCGAACCCTTCGCCACTGACAATATTATCCTAGTTGTGTAAGCAATTTATTTATTTATTTCGCGAATCTCAACAGCATCCAACAGCGTTGGCTTTTAAGCTGTTGCGTCAGGTACAAACATATACATGATGCACACGACAAAATCATAAGTTGAATGCCTAAAAGTTAAACTCTAAAATACAGAAATAAACAGATAGACATACAGCGACAAGTCCTTGTGGTAAACAAGTAAATTAATCATAATACCAACAGTACGCCGCGATCATTGTTTACATCAAGCCCAGTTCCTATCTCACCTAACTATACACTGATTGAATATGCTTTCTGAACGAAGCTTTGGTGACACACCTTTTCACAGTCATGGGGAGCGCCTCCCATGTGTCCACTGCCCTCGTTGGAAACATCGCTTCCGTCACGTTCAGTCTGCACCGGGTAGTTTGTAGTCTGCCGTGTGATGTTGCTCGTGTGCTGCGAGTGCTGATGTCAGACCTGAACTGTATGTGCCTTTTTGGACCCTCCGGTGCATCAGGATGGTTCAGGAGCTGATACATGCACATGCTGTCTCTGTATTTTTTCAGCGTCTCGAAATCCATCCACCCCAATTTTTTTGCGATGTTCACTTATACGGTCCGACTTTTTCTTTCTGAAGACTATTCTCACGGCAAAATTGATAACCTTTTGAATACGGTTTCGCTGATTTTGTGTGGGCGGCACCCAGGCTGGGAGACAATATGCTATCTGAGAGAAGACCAGAGACTCTATCAGACGTATGACGGTTATCTTCGGCAGCATAGCACTGATCTTTGAGATGGTGATAAGCGTACTGTAGCAGCGTTGCACCACTCTACTTGTATGTTTCTGCATGTTCAACGTCCCATCTAGCTGAACGCCAAGTACTCTCATATCCGAGACTGGTTTGACCTGAACGTCGCCGAAGAACATGCACAAGTCTGACAGGGGCGTAGGGAGAATTTCGCCCAGGGGGGGGGGGCAAATGAAATCAGAGGGGCCCTCGTAGCCAAGGGGGCCAACATCATTAAAACAGTACAGTGTGTTGTATGTTGTAAAACAACGACAAATAAGATTTCGACAACGAAAACAAGTGTATTTTTTTCATTTTGTTGAGTGAAAAACACAAAATTTCGAAAATCCGAGATAATCATTTTCAATATTTTGTAATTTCCTTTTCAACTTTTTACTTGCAATTTCGTCAAAACTCGAATTTCTATAAATTTTCAAGCATGTATTGTTTTTCCACCAAAAAATTACATGACATGACGTGATTAAAACGTCATTATCTCCCAAAGTATTCCACCATTGTCATTGAAATGTTGTGATAGACGTATAATTTATACAGCATAAGGTACTCAAGGATTAACGTCGATATCTATCATTGTTTACAAGTTATTAAGAAAAGCCGGGAGGGGGAGGGGGCAGATTCTGCCACCTCCAGCGAGGCGCGGGTTAATGCAAATATTATCCTTAATCTTCTTCAATTCGGGTTCAGGAAACAACACAGTACGTACATGCCGATTGTTCAAATGTACGATGAAGTTTGCAAAACATCTACAAAATAACGAAATAACATGCTCCACCTAGATTTACAGAAAGCTTTGGATACAGTTTGATTGGCAATTCTCTTGAAAAAATACACCGCATTGCGATACGAGGAGTTTCTACAACACGATAGTCATATATTAATAAGAGGCATAAAATGGCAAAAATAGATGAGGTTGCATCTAAGAAACAATTGATGAAAATTGGCGTCCCACAGGGTTCAATTTTAGGTCCTCTTTTATGTATTCTCTATATTAATGACATCAGCAATACAAAATAAATAGGCACCTTTACTTATTTCCTGATGATATACGGCAATTTATATTCAAGCTAGGAATGTTGAAGAGCTGCAAATCAAGATGAATGAATTAATTCCAAAAATAACGAGTTGTTCCATGTAAATGTATTATCACTAAATGCATCACAGACAAATTACCAAATCTATTCAAGATCAGTGACGTGACAAGATCTTGACTTAGTATTAAATGATACACCAATCAAGATAAACCCACGCATTAAATAATTAGGAGTCCTTGTAGATGAAAATCGTATATAGAAGTCATATATATATATATATATATATATATATATATATATATATATATATATATATATATATATATATATATATATATATATATATATATATATATATATATATATATATATATATATATATATATATATATATATATATATATATATATATATATATATATATATATATATATATATATATATATATATATATATATATATATATATATATATATATATATATATATATAT
>JAXIVJ010017392.1:7500-26248 GCA_036785665.1 Chirona hameri
GTTTGCGATTAAATCGCCTATTTTAGTCATGGATAAATTAAGTTAATTTTCATTACGACCGGTTTCGATTTATTTCCTAAATCGTTATCAAGTAAAATGATCACAGGCAAACATAGCTACATTACATAGACATATTACAAAATACAGGATTAATGAAATTGCTAGTTGCGACTTTTGAATAAAATCGCTATAGTTTTTTATATCACATTGCACGTTTCTTTCACCAAGTAGAACCCATCATTGCGCCGATGTCCGCAAATGTCATTGACTCAGCACTAGCCTGTACCATAAGCGGTGCTGCACAGGGTGAAGATGCCTAGATAGTCACGTTGTGTGTTGAGAGTAGGAATTCTCTCTCGAATCAGTACGGCCTCTAGGATCTGAAGTCTTTTGCGCCTCCTCTCGTGTTGAAGAACTTCGAGGTTTTCAACCAGATCCTTCCTAGTGATCTGGCGCTGGTGCTTGTTCTTGGTGTGTTCGCACGGTGGGTGGTCATGTAGGTGCATAGTCATTCGCCGAGAGAGGGTAGTGGTCGTATGACCGATGTAGTCGACCGGCTTGTCACGAAGCTTGCAATTTTCGTCAGGGCATATCCAGCGGTAGACTACGTTGGTCTTGTGTAGCATGGTGTTCTTATGTGTGTTATTTCTCAGGATCAAATTCGCTGTTCTTCTGTTCTTGTATAGTATATCCTGAGCTCTATTTTGCCATCAATTTTGGGGGGCACGTTCCTGTTGATGATTTCCCTCAGAATCCTCTCATCTTCCTTGTTGGCAGTTGTCATGGTGTTTTTTTTTTGGTAGAATAACGTTATTTTCTGGGTTTCTTTGTTCTTCTCGCATGGTTTGGACCGGATGTAGTAGATGTAGACCCGGTAACATAGTAAGCTGCTGGTCTCATGCTGGTAAGACGGTGGTTAAAGCTTGCTGATGTTGGTAAATTAGTATCTGCCTAGTAAATACTTTTCAGTGTTACAGGATTTAATCAGGTCATAAATACCAACAATTATGCTATTTAAGATGATGTTTATATTGATTAGTGATGACCTAAGGCAAAGTAGATTGTGTGACCTCCCAATTTTAGGTCATTGGGGAAACATGCAAATTCATATAAATCTCCAGGAAATTGCTAACTTTTCCTAATGTTCACCAGACTTACAAATCTTTTGCAAAATACACAGATTCATGTGATATTTTTGTCCTGCAACCTCCACGAGGTAAAATCTATTGACCCAGAGGTCATGCGTCATTTTCTTCCATAACTTTGTACCGAACCAGTAAGGCGCCACAGTTGGCGATGAACGAGCAAACGCGAAGTAAATGTGCCTATGGTGAATTTCAATTCGATTGGGCAAGTAGTTTCTGAGATGCGAGGACAAAAAAGGTGGGCACGTGCGCACGTGCAGAGGCACCCCACCCCTGACTTGTTGGAAAGTGGCGGCTGAGAGATCCATAACCACACACCAAATTTGCACACAATCAGCGAAGCCGTTGCGGAGCTTTTGCGACAAAACACCTTTCCACACCCTTCACGCGGCACGCGCCACGCGCAGTGGTAGTTACTTACGTGAGTCGGCTCTGGTCTCAAACAGGGTAGGGTGGATGGGACTACTCAGCAAAGAAGCCCGCTTGTCAATCGGACGTGCGGTTGCAAAGATATGAGCTTCTCAAAAGCATCGCCACGTGTCGGGCCGGGCTCATATTCAAATTATTCTTCCCTTATATGAGTTATATACTCCACGGAAGGAACATTATTGAAATATCTCTCCTATCCCATCCATGGGCATCGCTACCCGTGGGGCCAGGGGGCCGGCCCCATGGGTGAAACTTTGGAAATGTCATTGGGGTCCCAAACCTCCATGAGGCCTCCATTTTCAAGGGGCAAAGTGTCTTTGAAGTTCAATTCGTTTATCATCTATATGCAAAATACCAAAAACTAATGCTAATGATAGACCATCAAAAAGTCTCGATTTACGGATTTTGATATTGTTAACTCAAGGTCACGGTTTGACCGTGAGATCAGGTAAAAAATCTGGGGTGCCCCAAATTTGGAGAAAAAAATCAGTCTGAGAATCCCAAAAACTAACTAAATAAAAAACCATCAAAATTAATCCATTTAAGCGTTTGATATTTTGCTCTCAAGGTCACCGTTTGACCATGAGATCAGGTCGCATTAAACGTACCCATATACCTACGTCTAAATCTGCGACATGATTTGAGAAAACCACAAAACCAAAGAAATCGACAGGTATGCAATCGATAGACAATGTGACGGGATACATTTTTTAACAAAGATATTTCGGCCTTAAGATCACCGTTTGACCTTGAGATCTGGTCGCATTAAACGTACCCATATACCTACGACTAAATCTGCGACAACAGGATTTGTGAAAACCACAAAACCAAAGAAATCGACAAGCATGCAATCTATAGACAATATTACGGGCTACATTTTTAACCAATATATTTTGCTCTCAATGTCACCGTTTGATCTTGATCAGGTCAAAATCCGGGGTACCCAAAATTGTCAAAAATTTGAAAACTGAGAATCCCAAAAATGAATGCATTAGATAGACCATCAAGAAGACTAATTACGCATTTGGGTAGTTTTCTCCCAAGGTCACCGTCAATGGCGGATCCAGGGGGGGGGCAAACTATGTTCCCCCCACAAGAGGTGAAGTCATACTATATGCTATATTTGCTATATTTGCTATACATGCTATATTTGCTATACATGCTATATTTGCGTTTTTAGAACGGTACTGGGCATCCCAAAATTGCAGCAGTCAAAATCCAGCTAGTCACAGTCAAAAACTGTAAACAAAATTGTGCCGCTTCGCGGTATGACAAGTTTCGCAATTGCATATAAAAATTTGGAAAATGAGAAAATGAATTCCATTAACCCTATTTGTAACAGGGGGGGGGGCGGATTCCGCCCCCCCCCCTAATGTTTTTCGCAGATATCTCCAGAACGGCTGGGAGCAGGCCCATGCAATTTTGGGACTTTTCATAGAATTGAACACCGCATTTGGAGTCAAAATTTTGAGTTCTTAACCTGAACAGAGGCGGTTCCAGGGCACAGTTTTGGGTGGGTTCGGAGGCGACATTTGGCGATAATACGGAAATGCGATCTTCACGGTTTCTTCCTAACTGCATCAAGTATGAAGGAGTTACATCGACTTACGGTGATTGCAACAAGTGCAAATTAGTTGATGTTAATGAAATATCATAAAAATTGCATGGCAGAGGCGGTTTCAGGGGCTTGAAAGGGGGGGGGGGTTCCAGGAAGTATTCAATGCTTGGCGGGAAGCCAATAGAGCAATGTAAGGGGCATTTATAGCTATCAAGATGTAAAAGATAGCTTTTGCTTCCATTATTTGCATAATTTATTACATATAGAGTTTCAGGGGCGTGTTCAAGAACATGAAAAGGGGGTGACTGGCATGGTGATGACGATATGCCAGCGATAACGGTGCAATATACGTTTAGCTTATAATAATATATGCACATATGAGACCAGAAAAGGGAATAAAGTCATTTTTTTGCAGAGGCGCGCTCGGGAATGGAAGAAAGGGGGTCATATTATTGCAAGGAAACTAAGAGGCATGGGCGTACAAAGACATAATATACTGCAGTTTTCGGATGAAACACGCACCACAGGCTACTCTACGAACGATTATAAGATAATAAGCGAGTCCAGGTGGTGTAAAAAGGGGGGTAAGCAATGTTAATTGAAGTTGTAAGTGAAATAGTCACTGTTGACTAGTTAGTATCATAATAGCGGATAATATACTTATCAAAAGGTCTTGCGCCGCCCCAGTTTGGATCCTGGATACGCCTATGATGAAGTACAACATGCAAAAAGGAACTATCTACGATCAGTAACATATTTATAGTGCTGGGTAGCAACTTGTCTGTGGTTAATACTTTTTCCCAGTTTTACCCCCTTTTTCACTAACCTGGTACCGCCTATGGCAACAAATATGATTTATAACTGTTTTTTTTAATAATATCTCAATCACATACCATTTCATTTATCAAAAAAACATCAAAAAATGTTTTATTTCGCATTTACTTCACCCCATATTGAGTGACCTGCACACGCCTATGATTTTTGAATTTCCAAACGTCACCGTCATATATCAATTTACAATTAAATCTCTATAGATTCCTATTAGTTGTGTTAAAATCGGTCGATAAACATGAAAGCTATGTTGGATCAAAAATACCACTAAAATTTGTAGTTTTTGCCCCCATGTTGCCCTCCTATCCCAATTTTTTTTGTATTATTATTTATAAATGTAGATCGTGTTGAGGGGAACCAAACGCCGTTTCATTTTTGAAAATCGGACGGGTAGATCTCGAGATCTCCGGGGGGCGGAATCCGCCCCCCCCCCTGTTACAAATAGGGGTAGCCAGGAGCCTGTTACAAATAGGGTTAAGTGTCTCGCAGAGGCTCTCCTTGGCGGTAATTGCTTGCCCCAGGGCCAACTCTCTTCATACAATGTTCTTTATATTGGTTAGTGCTTGTGCGAGGAACATATTGTATAGGCAAATTATAATTAGTTTTATCATTTATGACCTTCCTCGAAATTAAAATATAATAGTACCAAAAAACGTTATATTAATATTTCGATCACAGATCTTCATCAGAAATTATACATTACCAAAACGACAATAATCAGAATACAAGTTTCGACTGCATATTGTTTCCCGTGTTTTTTTACACATTTTCGCGCGACATTTCTCGCGATCTTTATTCATACGGCCCCATCGGTGTATCATCCTTCCTGCCTACCATGTCTCGGACATGTTCATTAAATCTTAGTCTCAGCGGGCGTTTGGTTTCTCCTATATAATTTGCGTCACAGAGCTTGCACCTAAGCTTATACACAACATTTTTATGTGTGCACTGTCCTCTAAACCCACTCTTGCATAAATTACATCTATTTCCCCCCGGGCAGCGAGGCGGCGTGAAAGCTGAGCGCACTAACTGACTTTTCAACTTATTCTCGCTTCTCCAAGCTAGCCTAACGTTTAAGCCCGATCTTTTCACCACCTTCTTTACTTTGCAAAGCAAATTTTCGTCAATATATGGTAGCGTTAAGTACCCATCCTCCCCCGCTGTCCGTTTCCGCCTGTGTCTAGCGCCTCTGGACAGGCGAACCTCCCTGAAGAGCCTTTTCAGTAGTTTCAGTGAATACCCATTCCCTAAAAGTAAGGTGTGAATTTTATCTACGCTACCATCCTCTTTTTCTTTGCTAGATGAATTGTCCAAGGCTCTATGAAACATATTCCTGATCATATTGTGCTTGGTAGCTGTAGGGTAAGCTGATGAAGCATGCAAGACGATCCCTGAGTTTGTCGGCTTAATGTAGAGCTCCGTCTCCAGTTTACGCTGTCCTGTCACGGAAGTAGTGATTGTTACACAAGTGTCCAATAAAGGGACCCCTTTGTCTCTTGTTGAGTGATCCAGTGTGAATTCCAGGTTCGGGTGTGAGCGGTTGAGATACTGAAGGAACTCTAACAGTGCCTGCTCCCCATGTGTCCAAATCCCCGCATAGTCGTCTATGTATCTGACTAAAAAGTCCGGTTTGTGAACTGCGTTCGCCAAAGCCTGCTGCTCAAACCTATCCAAGAAAATGATCGCTAAAGGAGGAGCGCAAGGGTTACCCAGTCCGAGACATGGTAGGCAGGAAGGATGATACACCGATGGGGGACCATTTCAAGATGGCTCATCCTGAAGCGGGGCACACCCCTACACCCATTCAAGTTCAAGTGCTTTACAGAGCTAAGGACCACCCGGACCGAAAAATCGCAGAGTCTATTTTGATTAGAAAGGAACAACCAAAACTGAACTCCAATGTGTCATCGTGGCCAATCATGTAAAATTCAACACTTCCGCCCTTTTGCGATGGCATTGTTCGTGTAGATACATCTTTAGGTTTGGCAACATTGTATTTTGTTTTCTTCGTTTTATTGTATATTTATGCATGTTGTTAGATATGGGCTTGAATGTTCGTTTGTTAATAGGTGATGCTGTGATATATATGCGAGATGTCGACTATTTATGCAGACCGAAGTTGATGTATCCTCTAGAAGGTTGTGCCCGCATGAATAAAGATCGCGAGAAATGTCGCGCGAAAATGTGTAAAAAACGCGGGAAACAATATGCAGTCGAAACTTGTATTCTGATTATTGTCGTTTTGGTAATGTATAATTTCTGATGAAGATCTGTGATCGAAATATTAATATAACGTTTTTTGGTACTATTATATTTTAATTTCGAGGAAGAGGTCATAAATGATAAAACTAATTATAATTTGTCTCTTCATACAATATTAACTTTAAAGGAAATAGTTCACCTTCAACATTAGTTTTAAACTGTGATAGCAGTTTTGTAGCCCGTGTTGGGAAACCCCTATCTGCAAGTTTTCTTGACTGAAAAGACTCTCCAGCCGAATATATTTGAGTTTTTGGCGAAGAAATGCGGTGCTGGCGAAAGAATGTTGTACTGGTTCTAGCCCGAGCAGAGGCTATACCATCAGCCAATCAGCTTGCAGCTGGTGCTAACAAACGAATCGCCGGCCGCCGGTTGGCACATCTCCAATGCGAGTCTATCTTCGAATCTGATTGGCTGAACCATTTTTTACATTCGCGTGACGTCAGGACTCTGACTCAGAGAGTATGCATATATTTTTTATAAACAATACAAATGTACGGCCTTCTGTCCTGAATCGGCGCGATATAAGGCCATTTTTGACAATATAAAAAGAAATTGTAGTAAAAAATATAATCAAATCGTGTTGGGTAAAATATTTCCAAGGTGAACTATTTCCTTTAAAGCGGGCTACATGTTTACCTAGTCTGCCGAGTTCCGCAAAAGGGTACGCGAACGCTAGGACGCGGACATCGGCACCCGGAAGCTGCTTCGGCGGTGCCCAGCTTGCTGGCCCGAAGAGCTAATAGTGGGGACCAGGACAGGACCATCTCCCCAAGCCATCTACCCAGGCTCATCCAGATCCACAAGGGCCATTTATGCGCGGAGAAGTCGTTCTGCCTCTTGCTGCTTTCAAACCATTGCACTGTTACCAGTTGTGTGTCACAGTTCGTTACATATGTAATACAGTTATTATTATCATATGTACTATTGAGCGCTGACTACTACCGGCCATCGTGATTTACTATCCGATGCGAATGTATATGAAAAACTACATTCATTTCAATATGTTTCATCATACCGAGATGTGCAACCAGGAAAAGAGGTCTTGGCTCCACTCACCGTCTGGTTCCAATTTTTTGTCTTCCAGGACCTTTCTTCTTTACTCCGCTTCGCGGCGTCACATCGGTAGTCATCGTCATAACGAAGCCATAGTCATCGTATTCGGTGCATTGTAACGCTGAATTGAATGAATGGCATTTTTAGCTGCTTATCCTCTATAAGGCCTATATTTCTGGGTTTTATCAGGCAAACCCGTACAAATTTCGCGGCGCTAACTAACAAGTACCTACCTACTATAACATGCAAATCAACATTAAAAATGTTGCAAAGGCTTAAATACACTGACAAATTGGGGTGCATTCTTTTCGTCATTTCAGCCGACCCCCCCCCCCCCCACTCAAAATTATCGGCGACGCCCCTGGGTACAGCTGACAATTGACATAGTTTTGCTCAGTGTAAGGCAATGTCGGAACCATACAAGCTGCAAGCTGACATCTGTCCTTTTTCTGCATCCCAAAAGGTCGAAAACCTATAAAAAAACATTAGAAATCGTGTAGTAGCAAAATAAAGTGGCCCAAATCCGGGAAGAAATTCGAAAATGGGGGTAGGTAAGGTCCGCTAAAAACGGTCCCCCCCCCAAAAAAAAACGGCCGGCTGGATCCGCTCTTGGTCACCGTTTGACCTTGAGATCAGGTCAAAATCTGGGGTACACAAAATACTCAATAATTGTAAGACTGAGAATCCTAAAAACTAATGTAATAGATAGACCATCAAACAGACTACATTTACGCGCTTTATATATTTATCTCAAGGTAACCGTTTGACCTTCAGATCAGGTCACATTAAACGTACCCATATACATACGATTAAATCTACGACGACAGGATTTGAGACAACCACACTGCCAAAGAAATCAACAAGTATGCAATCGATAGACAATATGACGGGCTACATTGTTTAACCAAGATATTTTGCTCTCAAGTTCACAGTTTGACCTTGAGATCAGGACAAAATCTCGGGTACCCAAAATTGTAAAAAATTTGAAGACTGAGAATTACAAAACTAATGCAACAGATAGACCATCAAAAAGTCTACATTTACGCATTTGGACATTTTTATCTCAATGTCACCGTTTGACCTTGAGATCAGGCCGAATTAAACGTACCCATATACCTACGACTAAATCTGCGACGACAGGATTTGAGAAAACCACAAAAGCAAAGAAATCGACAAGTATGCAATCGATGGACAATGTGACTGGCTACATTTTTAACAAAGATATTGTGCTCTCAAGGTCACCGTATGACCTTGGAGATCAAGTCAAAATCTGGGGTACCCAACATTTTCAAAACTTTGAAGACTAAGAATCCCAAAAACGAATACAATAGATAGACCATAAAAACTCCATTAACGCATTTTTATATTTTATCTCAAGGTCACAGTTTGACCTTGAGATCAGGTCAAAATCTGGGAACCCGAAATTTCTAACAATTTGAAGACAATTTGAATCCCAAAAACTAATGCAATAGATATACCATCAAAAAGACTCCATTTAAGCATTTTGATATTTGTATCTCAAGGTCACTGTTTGACCATGAGATCAGGTCGAATTAAACGTACCCATATACCTACGACTAAATCTGCGACGACAGGATTTGAGAAAACCACCAAACCAAAGAAATCGACAAGTATGCAATCGATAACAATGTGACGGGCTACATTTTTTTTTAACCAGGATATTTTTGGGAGGGGCTTCCTACTCAGCAAAGAGGAGAGTAGGGGCCTCCTCCTCAGCACAGAAGAGAGGAGGGGCCTCCTACTCAGCACAGAAGAGAAGAGGGGCCTCCTCCGCACAGAGGAGAGGAGGGGCCTACTCCGCACAGAGATGAGGGGCCTCCTCCTCAGCACCGAGGAGAGGGGCCCCCTACTCAGCACAGAGGAGAGGAGGGGCCTCCTCCTCCGCACAGAGGAGAGGAGGGGCCTCCTACTCAGCACAGAGGAGGGGAAGGGCCTCCTACTCAGCACAGAGAAGAGCAGGGGACCCCTACTCAGCACCGAGGAGAGGAAGGGCCTCCTACTCAGCACAGAGAAGAGCAGGGGACCCCTACTCAGCACCGAGGAGAGGAAGGGCCTCCTACTCAGCACATAGAGGGGGCCTCCTACTCAGCACCAAGAAGAGGAGTCTCCTACTCAGCACAGAGGAGAGGAGGGCCTCCTACTCAGCACAGAGGAGAGGATGGGCCTCCTCCTCAAGGAGAGGATGGGCCTCCTCCTCAAGGAGAGGAGGGACCTTCTACTCAGCACAGAGGAGGGGCCTCCTACTCAGCACCGAGGAGGGGCCTCCTCTCTGCACGGATCGTTTGAGTTCCCAAAATTTTGCAATGGGGTACCATGTGGGACCTCAACAGTATACAAAGTTTCACCCATGGCCGCCCCCCTCCCCCAGATCCCTCGGACCCCAAGATTAGCAGCATTTTAATATTAACATTATGGGATTAGGGGGATGGGTGGCAACCACCTGGTTGCCCCCCACACCCACACCAACTCCAAATTTTGAAGCGACGCTCCTGGTTCAACAATCCCTACTCTGCCGTTAATGAGCAATTGTTTAATTGCTCAACCTATTGCAACACTGTGATGTTACCCTGCAACTAGACGCGTGTGGCACGTGTGAAGTCATGTGTGTGAAGATACAGTAATCGACAGTTAGCAGGAAATCAAGTAGATCAAATTAAATAATCTAGCCGAGTTTTGAAAATGCCTATTGCAAGGCGCAAGAGAGCCAGAAAGTGTGGGAATACTTCTGACGAGAAGAAAGAGGTGAGAGAAGATACTAGAGAAGAGAAGGTAGATGCTGACAGAGAAGAGGATAGTGAAGAGAAGAGAGGTGTGATGATAGAAGAAAAGAGAGAGGATAAGAGTGCAGATAATATAGAAGAGAAGATAGAAGAGAAAATAGAAGAGAAGTTAGGAGTGATGACCGAAGAGAAGCTGGATAAGAAGATAGAACAGATGATAGAAAGGAAGATACAAAAGATAAAAAAGAAGATACTAGATAAAATAGAAGAAAAGATAGACGAGATCATCGGAGTGATGATAGAAGACAAGATAGAAGAGAAATTAAAAAGTATGATGGAAGGGAAGATGGAGAAGGGAAGAGGGAAGAAGGGAAGAGAAGATGGAAGGAACATAGTAGAAACGATAGGAGAGAAGATAGAAGAGCAGAGTAGAGAGCAGCTTGGGGAGACGATAGAAAAGCTGATAGAAGAGAAGATAGAGAAGAAGAAAGAAGAGAAGATAGAAGAAAAGAGAGATGGTTGGATAACTGTACAGGATAAGAATAGACAGCACATCCAGGGTAGCAAGAGGCATCGCATTCCCGGGGAGCAGGAGCATTGTGTTGCCCTATCGAACAGGTTTAGTGTCCTGGCGCCTGCCGAGGAACCTGAGAAGGAGAAGATTAGATATTTGATGATCGGTGATTCGCGGGTGAGGCCCCTTGGGAGAGTGTTTTGTGGGAGGGAGGACAGGTGTGCCGTCAAACCAGGAGTAAAAGTGTCCGAACTTGGCCCTATTATCCAGGACGAACTACGTGCGTGCGATCCCGAAACGATCATCGTACAAGTGGGGGTTAATGACGTTGGACCGAGGCGCAGCGTAAAGCTTGTACAGGAATATAGGCAACTGCTGCAGACGCTGAAGGAGGCTAGGAAGACTATCGTCATCACTGGCATCCTCCCTCGAGTTGCAGTCGGCACGGAGTGGTACTCCAGAGCCCTGTCAGCAAACCACTCTGTGAGTAAACTATGCTCGGCTATGGGGTTTGAGTTTGTCGACCTGTGGGATAAGTTTTATGGCAGCGACGTGTACTACATGAGGGATGGTTTGCATTTATCGGATGAGGGGGCGACAGTACTGGGGGCTGCATACGCAAGGGTGATTCCGGGAAACTAGTTGGGAGGGGGGGTCAGAAGACACAGGTAAAAGGGCATCGAGAAGTAGGCAATGGTGAAGGTTCAACTGATAAGGGGACGCATCAAAGTTATCATACCTGTAGCAGTAGTAGCAGTGGTAGAGAGCTACCTAAATGTAATATTGGATGTATAATGTTAAATGCACAGAGCATTAGATCAAAATTTGATGAGTTCAGATGCTATGTTGGTATTCAAAAACCGGATATTATTTGTGTAACAGAAACATGGGTTAGTGAGGAATTTTGTGATGATAGGCTACAGGACTTCGAACTACAAGGTTACAACATGTTTTCGTACTGCAGGAAATCACGGCAGGGTGGCGGGGTATTTGTATACGTCAACAGTTTATACGTTGCTACGAGAGTTGATGATCCATTAAAAGCGAAGGACGTAGAATCAATTTGGATAGACGTTAAAATTGGTGCAGGTAATAGGGACAACTTAAGAATAGGAGCATTCTACAGACCAGGTAATCTTTTGAGAGTGCCTCAAGTTGAAGCAGACCGAGTGATCTGCGAAGAAATTCGTAATAATTTTAAAACACATTGTCTGATTATGGGGGATTTCAATTTACGAGGGTATGAAAGCAGGGTAGAGACCAACGAGTGTATGATGTTTAGGCAACTTTTTGAAGAGGAACTTTTTATGCATCAGTTTGTCACTGAACCAACTAGATTATGTTCAATTCTTGACCTAGTCTTCTCTGACAACAGAGAACTAGTGAGTGATGTAACCATCGGTGAGGGACTCGGTAAAAGCGATCATAGTATAGTAAACTTTAATATCTCATCTAATGTTAAGCTCAAAGATAATCTCCTTCTGGTTCCAAATTTTAATCAAGCAGACTTTGACAAATTGAGAAATGAACTTGCCCAGATCGATTGGAACAGTGGGTTTGAAAGATTAGATACATGTGAATCCTGGAATTATTTTAAGACTATATTGAAAGCAGTTCAGAGTAGACACATACCATTTAAGTATAAACGTAGTAGAAAAAACGATAGACCTCCCTGGCTTACACCAGAAGTTAGAAATGCCATCAAAACGAAAAGAGCTGCATTTAAGAAAATGAAGGGATCACCAATTGAGTCAAATAAGAGAAGTTACCAAAAAAGTAGGGACGAGGTAAAGAGAAGAGTCAGGGCAGCAAAAAGAGCAAAGGAAATAGACTTGGCAAAGAACTGCATTGCCGACAGCAAGAGATTTTTTAGTTTTTACAAAATGAATAACGTTTCAAAAAGTATTGGTCCACTTAAAGTAAATGATATGTTGGTAAGTAAAGATAACGAAATGGTGGAATTGTTGAGTAATCAGTTCAGTTCCGTTTTTACAATCGAAGACCAAAGTGGTATCACATTACTTCATCCTCCGCCAGTAACGGAGGATACTTTGGGAGAGCTGGGCAATATAAGTAGTGATTTAGTTAGTGCATATTTAAAAAAGATGAAACCTAATAAGGCGGAGGGACCAGATACTATATATGCAAGGGTTTTAAAGAATGTGGAAGAGAGATATCTGTTCCATTGGCTATAATATTTTCCAGATCACTAAAAGAAACAAATATTCCACTTGACTGGAAGAGTGCAAACTTAGTTCCTATATTTAAAAAGGGGGATACAAGTAAGGTAGAAAATTATAGACCTGTCAGTCTTACCTCCTTAGTTTGCAAAGTACTGGAATCAATCATTAAAGATAAAATAGTAGAATATTTGGATGAATATAAAATCATTAGGGAAAATCAGCATGGCTTCAGGAAGGGTTATTCGTGCTTGACCAACCTTCTGCAGTTTTTGGATGTGGCAACCGATAGTTTTGATAGGGGTGAACAGCTTGATGTAGCGTATCTTGATTTTAGTAAAGCTTTTGATAAGGTTCCCCATAAAAGATTAGGATTACAACTGAAAAGCCACGGAATAAGCGGCAAGGCGCTTGATTGGATCGAGTTTTGGCTCTCAGGACGGCGGCAAAGAGTTTTACTAAATGGGGTCAAATCTGAATGGAGAGATGTGCGTAGTGGGGTGCCTCAAGGCTCAGTTTTATGCCCATTGCTATTTTTAATATTCATTAATACAATCGAGAATGGTGTAGACAGTAAAGTGTTAAAATTTGCTGACGATCTTAAAGTTTTCAGGGTTATTAGGAGAGATAACGACCAGGATCTTTTCCAGTCGGATCTGGATAGGTTGGTTGAATGGTCAGAAACATGGCAAATGGAATTTAATATTAACAAATGTAAAGTTATGCATGTAGGCCGAGTAAAAAGAAGAACTTCATACAAAATGGGGGGACAGGAGATGTCACAGACGGTAATGGAAAGGGACCTAGGGGTAATAGTTAACAGTAAGCTGTCTGCATCTGACCAGGTAACCAAAGCTAGAAAACAGGCGCTAAGGATGCTTGGTGCCATTTACAGGAATGTTTCTTATAAAAGTGCTGAGGTGATAACTAAACTGTATTGTGCATTTGTTAGACCACATTTAGAGTACTGTGTTCAAGCTTGGTCTCCAACGTATGAGAAAGATTGTTGGTTACTAGAAAGGGTACAAAAACGGGCAACGAAAATGGTTAACGGTATTAGTAATTTAGAATATGAGGATAGGCTTAAAACATTGGATATGTTCTCACTTAAATACAGAAGATTGAGGGGGGATCTCATTGAAGTTTTTAAGTTTGTAAATGGTCAACAGATTGGGTATTTAAAGAACTTGTTTGATTTTGATAGAGAGAAAAGAGGGCGATGCCATCAGTATAAACTTATTGTTAAACAAAGCAGGACTAGATTAAGACAGTCGTTTTTCAGTAGAAGGGCTGTGAGCCATTGGAACAATTTACCAGGTGATGTAATCAGTGCAGCCACATTAGTTTCTTTCAAAGCTGGGCTCGACAAATATTTTGCGGGAAAGGGTTTTGTTTATAAATATTCCTGGGATTAGTCTTAGTTATAGTGATACACATATGCGAATATACATAAGAACATAACAAATTGAAATAGGTTGCTTACAAGAAAGGGATTATTTTGAGAAGGAAGATTGTGTATGTGTGGGACTAGTGTAATTACAACGTTAGTATGGATTGAATGTCTTGTGAATGTAGATTGCTAAATTCTGAGGTTCGTGTGTGCAGGACGATGTAGTGTTAACGATGTATATGTACTGGATGTTAAATTCTGAAAATGGTTAGTGTGTATTACATGATATGGTGCCCTGCGAGGCAATGTATGTGGCCGTTCATGTCCGTTGTCACATGTGTGCCGTTCACGTCCATGTGTGCCGTACAACCCAGGACGGGCCCATGAGGCTCTTTGTTGTACTGAAAATTTATGTCTTTATGTCTTTATGTCTTTATGTCTAACCTATTGCAATTAATGCCGTTTCGGAAATAATTTAAAGATACTCATTTAGGCTGGGAAATACTAAAACTTAGGAATATCATGGAATTTATCATTGGATTTTTCTAAATTTATCACCAGGTGAGTATATTTTATTTTAACGCAATACTATCAAGCGAAAAATGGGAAAAAATACTGAAATCAGGGTGGGCAAAATGTCTTGACTGGGGGGGGGGGGGGGGGAGGGTGGCTCACTGGGGATATTCCCCCAGTAACATGTTAAAATAGGCCCGGCGGGATCCAGGTCATAGGCATCGGCTTCCGGGATCCACGGCCATGTCCGTCTTTTAATGCAATACAAAAGGAAATTGCAATTTACAGCAAGAAAGCAGTTCAGAATTTCTGGAACAACTTCTTGAGGATTCTTAGTCACTGTCAAGGTATGACAGAAGCTGCGTATAACCTTACTTAGCGCCTTATAGCTAGGGTTGTGCCGTTTTTTCGCCCCAGGCTCACTCATGGATCCACACAGAACACCTAGTTATAATGCATTCAAGCTCCACAAGCTGACGTTGGTATTTTTCCCAGGGCATACTCCACAAGTGTGCATCTATTAATAATGCGAGTTTATTTTCTCACATGCTCGCACGATTGTCAATCACAAAATATCAAAAGTAAATGGGGATCTTAATACAATCGGCCCATTTCTGTCACGTCGCGATACTGACACAAAATCGATAAATATGCAAGCACCTTGAGTGAAGTCACACTTCATGAATATTGTATCAAAATATACATTTTATTATATCTCAACGCGTATACGGTGCTGGAAACTTCATCGAGAAACAGCAGCTCTCTTGCGTTCACGTACCGCACAAAGTTGGCACAAAACGAGCTTTGTCTACTCTATGGGCGTAAGGAAAATGCAAGCATCGGAAGGCTAGCGATATCAATTCCTGCTCAATTTGGCTTGTTTATCAGACTCCTATCCGACTGCCAGAGGACGACAAATGACGTCTTATAGCCTTATCACTCGTCCTAACCTCGTCAAACACAGCGGATCACGCAGGCAGATCACGGTCTGCAGACACAACAAATTTAAACAGTTAGCGAGCCCGAGAATGCGGCATTACTTATAGAGTAAGGTTACAGCTGGCTGCATGTTGCGGGCTCGATTCATCAATAGATAAACAGTCTGCAACCGGTCACGGTGTGGTCACCGCCGCCGGTTACAGCTAAATCATAGAAACACCCCGACAACCGCCCTCCCGTCAATATCCTAACAAATATCACAACAGTCTCACCGAAGGCACAGGGATATCACTCATCCCGCCGAAGGCACAGGGATCAATGCTACCCCCAGCAGCGGCCAGGGGATGGTTACTTTAACAAGTGAGCAGGACATTGGTCACGGATCACATGACGCGTCCACAAATCGCATGGACAACGCACCATCACGTGTTCGCCGTATCGGCGTGGGTTCTCGGGTCTAACGCAGTTGCCATGTTTACGGTGCCAACAGTACGCAGATGAATGAACTCCAGGCATCACCACACTGACGGCTGAACTTCAAGGGTCTTGATCGCAAGGGACGGCATAAACCTGAGGACGAAGCCAGAGCTTGTCCTCCACAGCCGATCCTATGTATCGCCCCGCAGATAACTGGTTAGCCGTTCACATCCCCACCGCGGCTGCCCCGCCACCTATAGTCCCGGATTAAAGTAGAGCTTCTTCTGCCATCCGCGCTGCGACGTCTCGATGGTTTGTTTCTCGTCCCTGTTCGTCAGCTTATCGTTCATACGAGCATGCACAATCGTGTGCAGCTCCTGCATCGTGCACTCGTGAGCGTGTTCAGCGAACACCTCGCACAGAACCTCCACCAGCCAGGTGCCGCGGTCGAGGTCGCGCAGTGACACATAGCCGGGTATGGTGGAGAACGTCAGATATATGTCTCCGAATTCTGCCATCATCAGACATTCCCCCCGCATGATGTGGCCGTCCGTGGCCTGGCGGTTCGGGTTCCTCACTCGCATGGCGCGGTTCGCCTCGAAACCGCGGCACGCCTGAAACAGCAGCCACTTGGGCTTGCCGGCCAGCAGCGGCGCCTCCTCGTGCGAGAAGTAGCCTATCACGTCCTCCACATTGAGCGCCAGCGAGTCGACCCCGTACAGCACGTGATGACCGCCGTGCGTCAGCACCGCCAGCACCGCCATGTCGCACGCTGCGTGCGCCTCGTGCTTGGCGAACGCGGTGATGGCGGCGAGCAGCTGGGAGCGGTCCAGGTCGCGCTGGAGCTCCACCCGGAACCCGAGCTGCCGGAGCAGCGACGACAGCACCGCCTCGTCCACCTCGCCGCCCTCTCGCTCGGGATGAAGGTCCGTGTCGTGGAAGCGGATGTTGCTAATGACGAGCGCCTGGCCGCGCGGCTGCGACTTCATCCGGTAAGAGTCCTGCACGGTGCCTAAGGTTCGCTCGGCAAGCTGCAGCCTCAGGTTAGACCCCGGCGCGTCCATCCGGTCCTCCGCCGGCTGCTGGGGCTCGGCCGGTGGGCGCGGCGCCGGCTGCGGCGGCGGGTGGAACGGCGTGTGGACCGGCGTGGTGGGTACACAGTGCTGTACTCCCCCGGCTGGCTGGGCAGACGGCGGGACGGCGGCGGCCGGAGACAGGTCGGCCAGGCTCAGCGAGGGCCGCAGCAGGCGGCAGCCGCCAGCTGGCCGCTCTCCAGCAGCGCGCGCACCAGACCGTCGAAGGCGTGCGGCCCGCGGTGCGGCATCTCCAGCAGCAGACGGCGGCGACGCTCGAGCAGCACCGGCTCCGCCTCCAGCTCCTCCAGCCGTCATGAGTGAGAAACGCGCAGCCGCAGCAGCTGGCTGGTGAACTCGGGCGTCAGCTGGACGGCCCGCAACAGGTCAGGCAGCCGACGCAGGATCGTGGCGCAGTCTGCGTCCTCCATCGCCGCTCGCCCCAACACGTCCTGTAAGGGGAGGCAGCGTTCAACAAGGGCAGTGTGTGAAGGGCAGCATTGACAACAGTCTATTACACACTATTCCACAAACATTCGATGCATGAACACTACAAAATGACAGCATACTAGTTTATTGGCAGCATTTGGCAGCAATGACAGCAACACATGGCAGCATTGGACGATGTTAATAAAACAAAACAAGTCTCGGAATTTCACCACTTATCAGTTTTACTACCAGAAATATTCACACTACATCACAGTGTCACAACATTTGTCTTTTTGGGTGGGAAATGACACCCAAATGTGAATAATTTTCGATTCTCACTCCTCATTTTAGTAGTGAGTTTTCCACTCACAAATTATGAATTGTGAAAATTGATTCTGACATGAATATTGACTAAAAATATACGATTTCAACGAAAGTTACTGCTTTTCATATTCAAAACAGAAATCAATATTGTACCATTTTCTACATAATTTTCCACTATTGTGGTCGTTTTTTGGCTTACATTTTCCACTCTGACGCCCAAGCAAAAATGGAATTTTGGGACACTGCTAGACATAAAGACATAAAGACATAAAAGAAAAGTGCAACAAAGAGCCTCTTGGGCCCATCCGAGGTTACAACCCCACCCCCCCCCCCCCTCCACCAGTCTCGCCCCTTCAAATCACCTTACTCTACCTGCATAAAAGAAGGCTAATCCCACGAGTATTTATGAACTAATCCCTTCTCTGTAAAGTATTTATCTAATCTAATTTTGAAGGAAGCAAGTGTCACTGCATCAGCGACATCCCCTGGTAGCATATTCCAATGTCCTACAACCCTTCTACTGAAAAATGACTGTCTTAGCCTAGTCCTACTTTGTTTCATAATGAGTTTATGCTGATGACCTCTACCTCGATTTTCCCTATTGAACTCGAACATACCCTTTAAATATCCAGAATGCTGACTATTTACAAATTTGAAGACTTCAATTAGATCTCCTCTTAGCCTTCTATATCTAAGTGAAAACATACCCAATTTCTTTAATCTATCTTCATAAGGTAAACTACCAAGACAATTAACCATTTTTGTTGCCCTTTTTTGAACTCTTTCTAACAACCAGCAATCTTTCTCATATGTTGGAGACCAGGCTTGTACACAATACTCCAAATGTGGTCTAACGTATGCACAATACAGTTTTGTTATTACCTTTTCACTCTTGTAGGAAACATTTCTGTTAATGGCCCCTAGCATTCTAAGTGCCTTTTTCCTAGCTT
>JAXIVJ010017393.1:0-26244 GCA_036785665.1 Chirona hameri
CCTGGATTGTACTGTCTATGCTATATAATTGGTGTCGTGCTATAGCGATTGTTGTGTCGTGCTATATAATTGGTGTCGTGCTATATCGATTGTTGTGTCGTGCTATATCTATTGTTGTGTCGTGCTATATCGATTGTTGTGTCGTGCTGTATCGATTGTTGTGTCGTGCTGTATCGATTGTTGTGTCGTGCTATATCGATTGTGGTGTCACTGTCTGTCTGTCTGTCTGTCTGTCTGTCTTTTAGACTGGCTTGCTATACAACTCGTATTATGAGAGATAATAACTTCATAGATTAAAAGGTATGGCGCTCTTAAGGAAAGCAAAAGCGTCATAAAAAACAATAACTCAATACTACTCGGCTCACGGGTCTGATGTGGATTATTAACGGAACCTTGATTTTAGTGTCCTATTTTTAGAGATGGGCCATCAGGGAAACATCTCTCTGTTTTGGCGACCATTCGAGTTTAATTTTGTTCTCGTATTTTGTTTCTTCAGTAATGGCGTTATACAGGGACGTAGCCAGGGGGGGAGGGCACGAGGGGCATGGGTCATGCCCCCTCCCCGAGAACAAACCAGTTTACACTCTACAAAATGCGATTCTGCGCAAACCAGTTTACACTAGATAAAATGCGATTCTGCAACGACCCGACACCACCCCCTCTCTCCCCTCCCCCCCCCCCCTCCGGTCAACAATTTTTCGATAACGAAACGGAGAGTGAAATTTGATCCGCCACTGACGTACCTCCCTTTCCCCTGATACAAATTCTGACTACGTGACTGGCGGCAGGGGCGGAACTAGCCGTGTTTTGTGTGTTTGTGTGTGTGTGTGGGGGGGGGGGAAATCCAGTGGCGTATTTTCAAAAGTTGTTGAGCAGGGGGGGGGGGGGGGTAGCAGGCTGTCAGCCGTCAGCGAGAGAAGTTGTTGACCGGGAGGGAGAGGTAGGCAGGGGCGTCGCCGATAATTTTGGAGTGGGGTTGTCGGCTGAAATGACGGGAAAATATTACCCATATTTTAATGGGTGTATTTAAAGGGATTATACGGGGTTTTCCCAGCATCATTGAGTTACATAGTACAATTTTACTAATAAAGGTGGTAAAAGTCACACGGTAGTCACATTTTTATGGAAATTACCTCTTCTGCACGTAAGGGCATTTCATAGTGCGCGGTGATGCCACCGCGTACTTTCTGCACTACTGGCTGAGGCAGAGCCAGTCATCTCTTTTATGTTAATGACAACACCTCACTTATGGCATATTTCCGGTTACAATAAGCTATATATGACAAAATATACTCTCTTTTTTTTCAACGACAGCAGCAGTTTCCTAGTTTGTCCCATAAAATTAGATGTTTGTCATGAATTTTCATGCCAAAAAATAATACGCCACCACCAAATTATCAACGCTAAACGCCGGAAGGAAAACCCCCACAAAAACCACAAAACCCGAACGAACAGTATACAGTAATAAAGAGTCCCGTAATAATTAAATTTAATAATCTTTTTGTGATCTATTGTGGGACTTGCAGATAATTAAAAGCTCTAAAATTGAAGAAAAACGGGAAAAAAAATGCATGGCATTACTTGCCTGGTTTAGAGCGGTCTTTCATTTAGTAACTCCTTCTTTAATCGTCATCCAGATGGCAAAAAGCGCAGGAATTGTTATGTATGTCAAGGTGGTTTACATCAAGGCGATATATTTACATAGCAATTTTACACAATTTCACAATTTCAGGCTTACTTTCATGTAAAGGTGAACTTAATTCAATTAATTTATATTGGTATGGGGGTGGCTGTTCGGGAGAAGTTCCTGGGGGCAGAATTAGCCTCCATGTTGGATTTTTATCTTCACTGTCACGTGACCTTTTTTATGGTGAACGTGCTATAGTAAACCGTAAATAAACCATCGTGCGGTAGCTTGCTTGTGAGTTCGTACCCGCTGTTTTGTCTCAACCGCGCAGATTACTGCACCATCGAATTTGATGCAGATTCTAAGATAATAAAGTGATGGACAGCAATGCCGATCAAGTTGGTACTCGTTATCTGATACAAGTCTCGAAAAAACGCCAAAGTTTAACGCTGATAATTGCTGAAATAATGGAATAAATGAGCATTGAGGTCCCTGGTATATGTCTTAAACGTGTTTAAAGCTCATTCAAGTGCAAAAGAGTTAATTTCCTTTCAGGACGGAAACACGTAAAATCCCTATAACCCTCGCTCGGGTAGGGGGGTGGATGCCACCCCACACCCTAGTTTTTTTTTCTTCTCTGGAATAACTCGCGTGGTTTCCAACCGATTGCGATGGAACTTTCGGTACCCTACCTTTGAAAATTGTCCAAATACTCTGAAAATTTTGAATTTCTAACCCACATAACCCGTGACCTATGACCTGTTTGTCAAGGTCATGTCAGGTGCAACTGGCGTCCCGCAGTATCGATGCTTGTAACGTGTGCAGTTTCCGAGTGTTTGTTGTTCAGGCGCATACGCACAGGTGTTTCCAGGTGGCAGTTGTGGTTTCCACTGAGATTGTGACCTCGATGGACCTTTTCAGAGGTCATCATCATCATCATCAACATGTTTATTGTTTTATAACATGTTTATATGGTACACATAAGGTAGAGTTGGCGCAAAACCTGGGGAGCTTGACTCTAGGCGCCAACTCTACACATATCATAAGGTACCTAATAACTCAACCGCCGCCGTATCACCGGTCATCGCGCGCTAAACACCAGTGAATCTGTGAGAGTTTTGCAAGTAGATTTGGAAGTGACGGGCTACCGCGCGGCTGCCGCCGCTACTGAGACTTGTGCCGTGCAACAGGATTTGTGATTGGATGGATCTGGACTCCTGCGTGAAGTTGTAGTGTAGACTCTGGGACATGTTGCTAATCAATTCGTTTCTATGACAAGTGTATATCGGGCATGAGAAGATAAAGTGTGTTGTGTTTTCTTGTGGGTCCCCGCAGGGACATACCGGGGAGTCTGACTTTTGAATTATGAACATGTGGGCGTTTAGTTGGGACATGTCAGTGCTCAATCTGGTGTGGAGAATGTTGCTTGCTTTAGTTCCATGTTAGTAATATAAGGGGGGTTTGGGTATACCTAACTAATGTGTAATCTGTTTTTTGAAGTCGGGATAAGGGAGCTGTTTCGTGGCTTCTGGTAATTGGTTTCATTGGTTTCCGGTGAGAGTGAAGAAGGAGCGCTGGTGTGACGTAGTGCGAGTTTGAACTAGGGTGTAATGGTTTGCAATTCTTAGTGTCCTGTTCGTGTCGTGTTCGCGTGAATGTGGCATGATGGCGGTGATGTAGCTGGGTGTGTTGTGACGTTCGGGTGCGGTTAATTTGTGGTAGAGTGTTAGGTGGTGAATGTGTCGTCTCGTGGTCAGCTTGCCCCATCCCAGCTCGATTCGTAATTTGTCGGATGATGTTCTAAAGAGCGTCCCAGTCGTCAGTCTAGCTGCTCTGTTTTGCAGTGTCTCCAGTCTTGTCGCGTCTTGAATTGTGATATGTCCGTCGTAGATGGTGTCACAGTAGTCGAAGTGCGGTCTGATGTATGTTGTATATATTTGATCGAGAACGTGTCGAGGAAGGTGTTGTGCAATAGCGTACAGTGGACTGAGTGTTTTATTGACTTTATTTAATATTTCGTTCACATGTTCATGGAAACGGAGATCTTTTGAAAAAGTCATGCCAAGGTGCTTATGTGTTTCGTTTATGGGTATTGGGACATCTCCAAATGTAAGTGTTGGTGGTTGGTGTTGGCTTTTGTGGGAAAATGTTTGTTGGATGGTTTTGGTAGCGTTGAATGTAATGGCCCCCTCCTGACCATATTTATGAATTTCGTCCAAGTCGTGCTGTAATGTGTGTTGAGTAGTTAGTAAGTTCGTTGCTGTGTGAGAGGCATATAATGAGGTATCGTCTGCAAAAAAAAATAATATGTCGTTGTGCGTGCGATCCGAAAGTCCGTCTAGGTAGATTAAAGCCAGCAATGGTCCAAGAACAGATCCTTGCGGACAGCCGGCATTAATATTACGTGGGACGGAAAATTTATTTCGAATGTGTACTCGTTGTGTTCTGTCGCTCAAGTGGGATTTTAACCAGTTGAGAAGTCTTCATGAAATCCCGAATTCATTTTCGCATTTGTGTAATCAGCCCCTGTGCCAAATTTTGTCGAAATATTTTGAAATATCTAGATAGATAGCGGTGAAATGGCAGCCAGAGTCTAAGGATTTGTATAAATTATGGCCTAAATAATGAAGCTGTAGTTCAGTGCTATGGTGCCTTCGATAGCCGCTTTGTTTCTCTGTCAGAAGGGCGTGGGTAGTAATGTGGCCGTATATGTTTTTGTACACAAGCTTTTCAAATACCTTTGAGAGAGCTGAAATAATGCTGATTGGTCGGTAGCATGTGGGGTCAGAGGGTGAACCTTTGTTTTTGAATATGGGTTTAACATTAGCTGCCTTGAAATTGCTTGGGTAAATTCCGAGGGAGAGTGATTTGTTGAATAATTGTGACAATGGTTTTGCGATTATGAGTGCCGTGAGTTTGAGTAATTTTACAGGGATCTGGTCCATCTGGTCCGGTTGATTTGTTGGCGTCTAGTGAGTTTAGGATTTTTATTTCTTCTTCTAACCGCCACCCATTAATAGGTGACCAGGAGTGCCCCCGCCCTCGATCCCAACGACGCACGACACCTTACGTTAATACCAGAGAACAAAAAAGAAAATGTTGCGGCACTCCCAGCTAAGAAATGGAAACAAACATAGAACAGCATATGAAGAGAGGTGGTTTGGGTGTTAGAGGTGGTGATATAAGAGAAGGCGAAAAGTAGTCATTGTTGAAAACAGAAAATGACTGCCCCCCCCCCCCCCCCCCAACTACGTCCCATGATATCATCCTCACTCATCCTCATCCAGGACAGGATGAGGATGGATTCATTCACTCTGATCCTCATTCAGGACAGGATGAGGATGGATTAATTTTATGTGTTAGTAAAGGGGATATCAGTCATACAGGGCGGAGGACAAATTCTGGTCTATTTTCAAGCTTTTCTTGCTGGTACTTTGGGACCCCACTCAGCGTAGCTTGTTGCTGAGTAGGGATCCCGAAGCCAGCGCCAATGAATGGGTATATACCTAATGATGCCATATAATAATATATCTGGTATTATATATTAGGAAATGATAATGGATCGTCTGTGGATAATATGACAGGAGAGGTGATTATGATATATAGGACAAATATGAAATCCGAGAATATTTCACATTGTTCTTATGCAATGAACATGAAAGGTGATACACTCAGCACCTACCGATACGTACATTATGTGTATGCGGACAATAAGAGTTGTAACATTGTACTATTCTTGTTAAGTGTTGCATAATATTATTATTGTATGATTGTAATCACGTATATTATTATTACTATGTCAAGCTGACAAGTGTATCTAACATATTGTAAGAATTAACCAAATGTTTGCAAACAATACTTTGTATAATAGTCTTAGATGTTGGAATATCGTTTAAGTTTGGAAATTGAGGGGCTATGATATTATTTCATACGTTAGGACCAAGGCAACTGGTGATGAATAATCGATAAATGCGGTTTGAGAATGGTTGCTTTAAATGTTTAGTTTGCCTTCTGTGAGGACTATTGGCTTCATGTATTTCATATATTTTGTCAAAAGCTATTGGTAACTGTTTAGTTATGAACTTTTGCATCACAATGATCATCTGTGATTTTTCTATATCGGCTAACTTCAATATGTTATATTGTTTGAAAATTGTCTCTGAACTATGTAGGGGGTATACATATTCAATCAGTCTCACAGCCCTCTTTTGTAAAATCACTAGCTTATCAAGCTGAGAATTATAGTTACTACCCCAGATCATGCAACAATAATTCAGATAGGGAAGAATTAGACTATTATACAAAGTATGCGCAGTTCTTTTGTCTAAGCAGTACCTTACTCTTGCTATTATTCCAATGTTTCTACTAACTATGTTAGATATATACTGAATATGCTTTGTAAACTTAAGTGTTTTATCAATTACCACGCCCAAGTATTTTATGTTTGCATTTTCATATACAGGTATGTTGTTCATCTTCACATCAAGCTTGAAAACTGAGGAACGGGTTGTGTAATGTTGGGTAAATGTCTTTGAGACATTTAGTGAGAGGAAGTTGGCACACAACCAGTCAGTTATGCGCAGTAAAGTGCATTTACAGTTATTTGAAGATTAGTGCTACTTTTACTTTTAAATACAATTGCAGTGTCATCAGCATATGATAAGCAATTCATATCAGCGCTTAACTTTGGCAAATCATTTATGTATATGATGAAAAGAATTGGGCCCAAAATCGACCCCTGGGGAACACCCATGGTGACTCCTTTATAAGCTGATAACGTATTTTTGATTTTAACACATTGTGTTCTTCCTGATAAATATGATGAGATAATTGTATGAGACTTGTGCCTGACACCATATTTATGAAGCTTTTTCAGAAGGAGGTCGATGTTTACTGTATCAAATGCCTTTTTTAAACCAAGATACAAACCCAATGCAAATTCTCCCTCCTCAAAAGCCCTAGTAATGGTATCCTGAAGAAGAAGAATAGGCATGTAGGTGGCTTAGTTTTTTTCTGAAAATCAAACTGATTTTCATGAATAATGTGGTTCTGATTTAAATGACTGATGAGTCGAGAGTATATGAGTTTTTCAAGAATTTTGACATGAAAGGTAATATACTTATAGGTCTATAGTTATCTACAAGTTGACACTCACCACTTTTAAATATTGGTTTGATTACAGCTATTTTGAGGATGGATGGACATATTACAGATTCCAAGCAGGAGTTGAAAAGATGAAGAACAGGTTTAAATATGGCTAGAAATGATAACTTAAACAGTTTTGCACTTATGTTATCTGCCCCGGCCCCAACATTCTTCAATCCATTAATAATATTTACTAGTTCTTCTTCATTTGTCGATTCTAAGTTCATTTCATTTGCAACGTTTGGAAGCAGCTGAAGGGGATTAAATGAAGACAGCGGGATAGTTTTGCTAAGCTTCTCACCAATTTCGGTGAAGAAGGAATTGAAATTGTCTGCTAGATTTGGAGTACTTCGTGTTCGTTGGTTGTGATTTGTTCGAGTGTGGGTACCGGTGGTGTGTTTGCCATGCTAGGTGGTGGGACATGCGTGTCGGGTATGTGAAGTGTGGATTGTGCAGCAAAATGATCGATGAGAAGTGTCGCTTTGTCTAGGTCGTCAGTCACTACGTCACCGTCAAGTCCGAGCAGTGGTGGGATAGTGTTGTCGCGTGCTCGGCCGGCGATGGCGCGAAGTGTTCTGTGATATTTGTGAGGGTTTTGTTTCTGAGCTGAGTAATTCTGAGCTGAGTAATCTGAGTAATTTTTCTACTTGTCTGTGCAAATGTTACTAATCGTCTGTTCGTTGAGCTAACTAAATTACGTTGGTATCGCCACCTGGCCCAATTTGAGTCAGTTTGTGTTTCTTTTGCAAGTTTGAACAGTCGGTCTCGCTTACGTATGTTTCGTTTTAGTTCAGTCGTGATTCAATATTTATCGTTGCGTTTCCGTCTCATGTGTGTTTTGGGGATTGCGGCAGACGCCGCGTCGTGCAGGGTGGCGATGAATTCGGATGTTGCTGTGTCTATGTCTTTGTCCACGATACTTGTCCAGTCAGCGTCGAGAAGTAGTCTGGTCAAAAGTGCAGCGTCCATTTTTTGGTAGTCCCACATAGTGATACGTTGTTCGTCGGTGTTTTGTGTAGGTGGTGCTAAATCCAGTACAGCAAAGATCGGGAAGTGGTCTAGGTGCGCAAATGATGATAGTGTACCGCTGTGTTGCACTATGTTGATGTTGCTGATGAACATGAGGTCTCGCAAATTGCTGGTACTGTGCGTCACTCGGGTAGGCTGGTCTATGACTTGGTGCAGGTCAAACATATGTGCCGTGTCTTTGAGTTTGTGGTCAAATGGTGTGATACCACTGTGCTGATGGAGAGGATGATCAAGGTAAATGTTGCCAGTGTTGAAATCGCCCAGTGAGATTATTGCTGTGGGTGTGTGAGTTTGGGCCTGACAGATAGCCTCAGTGAAGGTGTCGAGGAAAGTTTGCAATCTGTCGGTGGGCAGGTTCGGTGGGAGATAAATGCAGCTGATATGTAGGGTGAAATTTTGTGTTTTGATTTTTGCCCAGACCCACTCCTCATCCCCAATCTCAATATTCGATAATATATGGATGGGTAATGACTTGTGCACGTACAGTGCCACCCCTCCTCCGTGTCGTGTTCTGTGCTTTGTGAGTGGTGGGTGGCAGTCGTTGATGGAGTACTGGCTTTCGGCTACTGATCTGTCTAATTTTGTTTCAGTTAAGGCTAATATTTTTACTTTGTTTGTCGTGATGAATTGTTCTAGTTCGTCTATCTTGTTTACTGTGGTGATGCTGTTAATGTTGAGATGAGCGATCGTGAGCTGGTTTGTTTCTGGTGGGCCTGGATTTGTTTCGACACCGTGCATTATAAGTAGTGTTTGTGTGTTTTTGTATGAGCCAAGCTGTGACCATTGAGAGTTTGTGATGAGCGGGGAGGTGTGGCCTGTCCTGTGTTGGGTGGGGTGGTGGGATTGGGTGGGGTTGTAGGATGGGGTGGGGTGATGGGGTCGGGTGGAGTTGGGGGTGGTATGTTAGGTGATGTAACACGGGCAGTAGTTCCAGGCAGCGCGGCGGCCGGCCGGCTGTCCGTGACGTGCGCGAGGCCGAGATAATTCGCAGGCCCGGGCGGACACGTCCCCCCGGCGGAGCGGCGACGATGACAGCTAGCAGGTTCAGGGGAGTAACTCACGGCGCCGGCGAGTGCACTGCGGACAGTGTGTACATCTGTCAGAAACAGAAACAGATAAACAGATGAACAAGGCACAATCACCAACGAAATAAAAGACAAATGCAAACAAGACACAATCAGCAACGAATCGTTCTCGACACGCCACGCGGTCAACTGAGGTCATTGACCTACGATGACCTAAGATTACATTTTTGGGCTTCTGGCGGTTTCTAGGACATTTTGTGACGCTGATTTCAAATTTGGGATCTATTATACATAATGATATGTTCCACTGGGTTCATGCGCTTCCACATGTCAACCAAGGTCACTGACCTCAGATGACCTGACATGACCTTTTTGGAATTTGGCAGTTTTTAGGACATTTTGTGACGCTGATTACGAATTTGGCACCCATTATGAAATGATCATTCACGATTCTAGCTCGATACAATTCAATTTATACGCCTTTACAATTTTGATGACTTTTGGGTCATTGGCATGACCTCAAAAGTCATCTATTGATCCAAGACCTTAAATTCGGGTATCAGCGGTTTCCTCTCGCCACAAGTAACACGCTCGTTTTTAATCGAAGCTCTAGCTCAATTAGGCGCGAAACGCGAAGGGGGGTCGTAAGGGGGTCCCCCTCCTACCCAAACACGTTGTGAGTTTGCCCTACCCGGGCGAGGGTTAAGGCTTTGCAGCATTTTTAATGTGGCTTTCATGTTATAGTAGGTACTTGTTATTTAGCGCCGCCAAGCGGCGCGGAATTTTACGGGTTTGCCTGATAAAAGCCAGAAATATGGGCGGTGGGCCTTGTAGAGGATAAGAAGCTAAAAATGCTATTCAATCAATTCACCGTTACAACGAACCGAAGACGATGACGATGGCTGCGTTATGACGATGGCCACCGATGTGACGCTGCGAAGCAGCGTATTAATTAGGTCGTGGAAAACGAAATTGTAATATTGGAACCAGACCGTGAGTGGAGCCAAGCCTCGGGTAACCCATATTTCTGGTTGCACATCTCGGTATGATCAAACATATTGAAATTAAGGTACTTTTTCATATAGCTCGGATGGTAAATCACGATGGATGGTAAACCTCGGATGGTAAATCACGATGACCGGTGGCAGCAGTAGGGCACGCAGGAGTCCTTGGGGGGGGGGGGGGGTCAGAGCCCTAATAGCGGGCCCCTTTGTGTGCGGGCCCCACCCGTTTCTTTTTTTAGAGAACTTCGCGGATTTCGGTCACTTGTTTTTGAGCGGGCCCCCTACAGCATGGGATCTGAGACATGCCATAATTGTCACCAATGTCGTGCAAGGTGACTGCGTGTGCTGCTGATGTGCGAAGTTTAGGTGCGTGTGCTACTGATGTGCGGTACAACTGTCGAGAGTTGACGAAATGAGGTCAATGACAACACGCAGTAGTGGTGACTGGTGAACGGATACGGTATTTTCGTAGCAGGTATGTGTGATCAGTTGGCGCGATACATGGCTGATTTGTACTGTCTTTACAACATACAGCATCGCAATAAATGTGGAGACGGTCTCGCGCATGACTTGGGAAGGCATAACCAACGGATCCAGGGCCTGGTGTCAACCAGTTGCTGCATACCTGTCTGGAAGCTGCGCACAGGCTTTCTGGAGTCTGGTCAAAATGAGAGAAGCACGGGGAACAGATCGCGTGAAAAATGTAAAACGTGGTAATAACTAGGTGCTATATTTTTTCGGGAGATCTGCCACCCATTGTCTTCGGTTGGCTTGGATATTCAAAATCATCGGTCCCTAGGTACATCTCTAGTATTGACGATGAAACGTAACATGTGCCAAATAGCGAAGCATTTGATTTAATCAGTGAAGTTGAGCGTTCCAATATTATCTGGCTACGCCCATATATGTTTGAGATGCCTATGCGCATGCGCAAATTGTAGTGTTGATAGAAGCCGCATTTACACGGGACTTTATATTCTCTAGGCAGGGGTGGTAAAAGTGTTTTGAGTGGCCCGACCAAAAGTGGCACATACAAAAATGACCCCAGCACAGCTTGGGTCATTTTTTTACTTCACATGAATACCCTAACACCTGGCTGCATGCTCACATCATCCCTGTATTTTAACCAGCGCCGTGCTGGGGGGGGGGGGGGGGGTAGACACCCCCTCAGGTTTTTTCGCGGATAGCGGAAAAACGGCGAAGCGCAAAGCCGCCATTTTGGCACAGCTGTTTGTGCATCAATTGTCCACATTATGTAAACAAAAATCATCGGGTCATCTTAGGTCAGTCACCAAACCAGGTCACGTGACCCCATCTCCCCCAAAAAACTTGTGGTCGCACCACAGTCACAGTGTTGGGATAATCGGTTTTACACTTACAGAATTTCATAAGGTCACATAAATCTACAATTCGTTTATCTTGGATTTTTAATATCAGCGACCTAAGGTCGGTTTAATTTCGTGACCTCCCCATTATAAGTCTAAGGGGAAATATTCAAATGCTTCCTTTTCTAAGGAGACGCAAGATAGCAGTCTAATTCCTTCTAGATCATGTTATTATAGGTCATTCTTGATAATATAGGTGCCATTTTTGTTTAGTAACCCCTACAGGGTCAGTCGAGGTCATCCGAGGTCAACAACAGTCTTATGTCAATTACTCTCGACATAATGACGATAGAGAAGTGAAACCGACACCAATGTGTTTATCTCGTTGCGGCACGTCTTCCCATATGCAACATGACCTACTTGATTCACCACCTTTTGACCTTGATCTGAGTTAACATTTGTAAATTGACCTGACCTGGTTAACACTAATACGAGGCAAAGCGTTTTGACGAGACAAGTACGATGGCGTCAAAATTATTGCCTTGTCGTTATTAGGTAAAAAGCTATTCGTGATAAACGTTTTTTAAGCCTTTTTGACATTTGATGAGCTCTGGAGCCTAAACTATTGACCTGCACTCAAATTCGAGGACCCTTTGCGATTTCATGTTTCAAGAGCTTTCCATTGTTTGTTTTCTCGTTTGTTGCTAGCTATCATAGTTCCTGTGATATTTGGGGGTTTCTGGAGCGAAGTCCTAAAACTTGCAAATCTGACCTTCGATGACCTCTGGTGACCTCAATATGGACTTGAGGAAAACACATTTTAAGTACTTTCGAATGCGCTTCTCGGGAGCTTTTGAACGTTTTTGTCTGTGTCTTTCTAGCTCTTTTAATTTTTGAGTTAAAGGGGTGGGGTTCCAGGACAGTGAAATCCACTGCCCTCACAGTGGACCTTCATTGAAAATGCGCTAGCACCCCGGCCCGCCCCCTGGGGAATCAACTGGCCGGATTTTCCGCACCGTGCCGGAGGTGTGGCGTTTAGACGCTCCCCCGTGCCGGGGGTGTGGCGTTTAGACGCTCCCCCGTGCCGGGGTGTGGCGTTTAGACGCTCCCCCGTGCCGGGGGTGTGGCGTTTAGACGCTCCCCCGTGCCGGGGGTGGCGTTTAGACGCTCCCCCGTGCCGTGTGTGTGGCGTTTAGACGCTCCCCTAATGTTTTTCGAGGATTGCAAAAAACGGCTGTGCGCAGCGCCGCTGTTTGTTTGCACAGCTGTTAAGACGTCAATTGCCCACATATTGTAAAATTCTTGACCACGGGTCATCTCAGGTCAGGTCACCAGGCCAGGTCACGTGACCCCACCTCCAAAAAAAAGGTGTGCGGTCATACCAAAGCCACAGTTTGTGGCCGATCGATTTGGTACTTACAGGATTTGATAAGAGTAATAGTACCTACAATTTGTTAATCTCGGATTTTTTATATCGGTGACCTAAGGTTGGGTCAATTTCATGACCTCCCATTATAAGTCAATGGGGAAATATTCAAATGCTTCCTTTTCTGAGGGTACGCATGATATCAGCCCAATTCCTTCTGGATTAAGTTATTATAGGCCATTCTTGAAGACCCAGGTGCATTTTTGGTTCAGTGACCCCACGTGTTGAATCTATCGTCCGGATTTTTTTTCGTCAGATTTGTTTTTTAATGTTATTTATTATTATTGGTAATCAAGAGCTGAAACGCAACTGCTAATAAAACAGTAAATGCACATACATACTGACGTGATGAATATGATGATTAAGTGAATAATACATCTGAAGTGGTTTTGACGATCAGTATTTCTAAGGACATGATCGCTTAGTACATTTTCACAGAAATGACACAGTAACAATTTTTGCTGGAATTTTGACCTCCGAGTACTTCATGAGAAGGATAATTTTGTCCCCGACCTTATCCATAAGGACAGAACACTTCACCACCCCTGTCTCTAGGCATGAATTAATTATCTCTTCGGAAATTGAGGCAATTTTAGACATTGGACCAAATTATGGTGCTGTTTTCCTTTTTAACCTTTCAGATTCATGTCCTCTAGAGGTTTAAAAGTACCAGCTTTTGGACGTCAAAGTCCCGTATAAATTACGATAGGCTACGTTCGCGAACGGAATAGGAATTAACCCTGGAGGCGCTCGGGGGCGGGGGCGTTTTTTCGCCCGCTTGTTTTTCCCCGCCATAATCAGAAAACGCATAAAGATATCGACTTGAAACTTTCAGCAACTTGAAATGAATAGCTAAACCACGTTTTGGCAATAAAATTGGGTCCAGAACAGGTCAGGTCAGGTCAACAGGTCAGGTCAAATGACATGACCACCATACAATTTCTTGGTAGCACCGCCGGCACAGTGGTAATCGAGTGACATGAAACTCATGGCACGTCATGAAGTCATTAGGGACTACAATATCTCGGATTTTCTATATCGGTGACCTAAGGTCAAGTTATAATAATTGTGAACTTTTAAATGTAACTCTATGTGGAAAAACAAAAATGCATATTTATCAGTTGCAAAGTGATACATTTAGTTAATGTTTTCTCTAGCCACTAGTTTTGGCCAGAGGCTAGACCTGACCGTGGCCGGGCCCCATATCACGCCTCTGCCAGCACCGGGGCCCTACCTTGATCGGGCACCTACCAGGAACGGGCCAGTCTAAGAAAATGCAAGGAGCGGGCCCTGTTGTGACCGGGCCTTCGTTTTGACCGGGCCCCATATCATATTTTTGCCAGCACCGGGCCCCTGCCTCGATCGGGCCTGACCAAACCGGGCCCCTACCAGGAACGGGCCCGTATCAATAATTTGCAAGGACCGGGCCTTGTTGTGACAGTGCCCTCGACCTGACCGGGCCCCATGCCACGCCTTTGCCAGCATCGGGCCCCTGCCTCGATCAGGCCTTACCAAGACCGGGCCCTGCCAGGTATGGACCAGAATACGGTTACTTTTTATGCAGGCCCCCAGAAATTTCGGGGGGTCAGCTGACCCCTTTGACCCCCCCCCCCTGCGTACGCCACTGGGTGGCAGTCAGCGATCAATGGTACATATGATAATAATAACTGTATACATATGTACCGAACTGGAACAATCAACTGGTAACAGTGCAAATGGTTTGAAAGCAGCAAGAGGCAGAACGACTTTTCCGCGCATAAATAGTCCCTGTAGATCTGGAAGGGCCTGGGGTGAGATGGTATGGGGAGATGGTCCTGACCTGGTCACACTATTAGCTCTTCGGTCCAGCAGGTTGGGCACCGCTGGAGCAGCTTCCTGGTGCCGATGTCCGCGTCTTTGCGTTCGCGTCGCCTTTTTCTGAACTCTGCAGACTAGCCAAACATGTAGCCACCCGCTTGAAAATTGATATTTTATGAAGGGAGTGGGCCATGGAGCTAGCAATTAGGTACCGCCATGGAGAGCCTCTGCTAGACACTTAATTAATTAATTTTCCCATTTTCCAAATTTGTATAAGCAATTGCGAATTTGTTGTCATGCCGCGAAGCGGCGCGACATTTTCAAGTTTTCATTGTGGATAGCTGGATTTGATTGCACTGCAAAGACAATTTTTACAACTGTACGTCCGACCGTGTTTTTAGGGGGGGCAAATCTTAGTTTTAGGACCTGGGGGGGATGGCCCCTCGGCACCCCTTGGTTCCGCCCCTGCCTAGCAGTATGTTTCGACTGTTTTCACTGTTAATATCGCGAGGAGATCCTTGCTGCTTCGTCGAGCGCCGGCCGCTTTTTACACTTCTTTCCACTCCCCAGTCCTCGTCATCGGGCAACATGTGTTTGTCCCCAGTCCTCGTCATCGGGCAACATGTGTTTGTCCCCAGTCCTCGTGATCGGGAAACATGTGTTTGTCCCCAGTCCTCGTCATCGGGCAACATGTGTTTGTCCCCAGTCCTCGTCATCGGGCAACATGTGTTTGTCCCCAGTCCTCGTCATCGGGCAACATGTGTTTTTCCCCAGTCCTCGTGATCGGGCAACATGTGTTTGTCCCCAGTCCTCGTCATCGGGCAACATGAGTTTGCGTTCTTATCGTTTATTGAGCAATCATACGCCTCTGGACGCGGCGAACACGTCAATAAGAATTATAAATAACTTCATATGCAGGGAAAAAACTTCACGCCGGCGTCATTTGGTAGCGGTAACCGGGGCGAGAGTGGCGCGGATGTCACAACACAATACTAGCAGCGCGATCCGGCATAACAAATAACAACCAGGCCTGCGGAAGGTCAGAGCCCTGCTTTATCACTCTCTCCCAGTCGCTCCCACACTCTCTCCCGGTTAACTCCCACACTCTCTCCCGGTTAACTCCCTCGCTCTCTCCCGGTTAACTCCCTCGCTCTCGACCGCGCAGCGTGCAGCACGCCTGCGCGGCGGAGGCGCCAAACATGCGCAATGAAGGTACTATGTACAACAGCTGAACGTGAGTATTTGTAGGTACTCGGTCCCGTAATGCGGCCAATGACGTCACTCACTCTATCACACCTCAGACGCTCTGCGCATGCGCACATGCCCACACTGGCCCCATGACTCGAGTCAAGGTGGGGTGGGGCGCCGGAGCACCCCGGGCGGACTCGGAGTCGGCGGTCCCCTGACTGGGGCCCGCCTCCGGCGCCGCGGGCGGTGGCAGCGCCGTCTATACGCTTTCAGCGGTGCTGACAGCGCCATCTATACGCGCCGGCAGCGCCACCCGCCACCCGCCGGCGCCGGGGAGTTGAGACAGACGCCTCTACTAGAGGCCGCCGGCGTTGCCGCCGCGACCCTCCTCTCCCACCCCAAGTCATAATAAGTTAACAGAACACGCGCGCGCTACTCTTGCGCCTCGGAGTTACCGACCGAGACCACGGCCTGGACAACCTTCTCGCCGACACCCCCCACAGCGTCGACGGTCGGCCGGCCGACGACGGTCTGCACGTTGATGGACCTCCTCTCACCCTGGAGAGCGGCAGGGGCTGCCGGCGCGCTCTCTCCGGCCTCCACGTTCAGCGGCAGCCAGGTATCGGACCGCTCCTGCGCGGCTACGTCCTGCTTCGCCTGGGCCGTGACCTCGGTCTCGCCGCGCTGTCTCGGCTCGACTGCGGACAAGGTGTCGGTGAGAGCGGCCGTGGACGGCTTGTCAACGCGCTTGTGCGGAGCACCGTATCCCTTGCTCGGCGCCACCGGAGCGCCGTAGCCCTTGCTGGGCTCAGCCTTGTAGACATGGACGGGAGGCCGCACGCCCTGGTAGATGATGATTGGGGGCTTGTTGTACGCCTTAGGCGCCGGGAGGTAGACGGGCTTGGCCTTTGCCGAGCCACCGTAGCTGCTGTGTGGACGAGGAGCCGGGTACTTTCCACCGCCGCCGTGTCCACCGCCGTGTCCACCGCCACCGCCGTGTCCGCCGCCGCCGCCGTGTCCGCCACCGCCGCCGTGTCCGCCGCCGCCGCCGTGTCCACCGCCGCCGCCGTGCCCACCGCCGCCGCCGTGTCCTTTGGAAGGAGCTCCATAGTGGCTACTAGGGCGAGGGGCAGGGTACTTGCCACCACCTCCATGTCCACCGCCGCCGCCGTGTCCCTTAGAAGGAGCTCCATAGTGGCTACTAGGGCGAGGGGCAGGGTACTTGCCGCCACCTCCATGTCCACCGCCGCCGCCGTGTCCCTTAGAAGGAGCGCCGTAGCTGCTGTGCGGGCGAGGAGCGGGGTAGCCGCCTCCCTTGCCGCCTCCCTTGCCGCCTCCATGTCCACCGCCGTGGCCGCCGCCGCCACCTCCCTTGCCGCCTCCATGTCCACCGCCGTGGCCGCCGCCGCCGCCTCCCTTGCCGCCTCCATGTCCACCGCCGTGACCGCCGCCGCCGCCGCCGCCGCCATGGCCCTTAGAGGGTGCTCCATAGTGGCTGGACGGGCGGGGAGCCGGGTATCCCTTCGCCTTGGGGGTTCCGTAGCCGCTGGAGGGGACCGCAGCAGGGTACTTTCCGCCGCCGCCGTGTCCACCACCACCGCCGCCGTGTCCGCCGCCGCCGCCACCGCCGCCGTGTCCGCCGCCACCGCCACCGCCGCCGTGTCCGCCGCCGCCGCCGCCGCCGCCGTGCCCACCGCCGCCGCCATGACCCTTAGACGGAGCGCCGTAGCCAGAGGACGGGGCCTTGGGGGCGCCATAACCCTTGCTGGGAGGAGGTCCGTAGCCCTTGCTCGGAGGAGGTCCGTAGCCCTTGCTGGGAGGAGGTCCGTAGCCCTTGCTCGGAGGAGGTCCGTAGCCCTTGCTCGGAGGAGGACCGTAGCCCTTGCTGGGAGGAGGTCCGTAGCCCTTGCTGGGAGGAGGTCCGTAGCCCTTGCTGGGAGGAGGTCCGTAGCCCTTGCTGGGAGCCTTGGTCACCTGGTACACGGGTGGCTGCTGGTACACATGAATAGGAGGATGTCCGGCGTAGATGATGTGAGGGGCAGGGGTGGCCTTGGCCTTCGGAGCTCCATAGGACGAGTGCGGCTTAGGGGCGGGGTATCCCTTGGCCTTGGGGGCTCCATATGAGGACTGCGGACGCGCGGCGGGGTATCCCTTAGCCTTCGGGGCACCATAGGAAGAATGAGCCTTGGGGGCAGGGTAGCCCTTAGCTTTCGGGGCACCATACGAGGACTGGGGACGAGCCGGGGCGTAGCCCTTGGCCTTGGGGGCACCGTAGGACGGGGCGGGCTTGTGCGGGGCGCCGTAGCTGGGCTTGGGCTTGCTGGCGCTCACGTACTGAGGCTCGGGAGCGGGGACGTAGACGGGGGCCGGCGCAGGAGGAGCCTTGATGTAAACGGCGCTATCGGTGGAGCCGTGGGCGCTGGCGCCTCCGTGTCCCTTTCCGTGACCGCCGCCGCCACCGCCGCTGTATCCACCGCCTCCGCTGCTGTGGCCGCCGCCGCCGCCGCCGTGGCCGCCGCCGCCGTGGCCGCCGTGGCCGCCGCCGCCGCCACCGCCGCTGTAGCCGCCGCCTCCGCTGCTGTGGCCACCACCTCCGCCTCCGTGGCCGCCGCCGCCGCCGCCGTGGCCGCCGCCGCCACCGCCGCTGTATCCGCCTCCTCCGCCGCCGTGGCCACCGCCACCGCCGCCGCCGTGGCCGCCGCCGCCACCGCCATGGCCCTTAGAGGGAGCAGCGTATCCAGAGGAAGTGGCCTTCGGAGCGCCATAGCCCGAGGACGGAGCACGGGGGGCACCATAACCGGTGGAAGGAGCCTTGGGGGCGCCATAGCCCTTGCTAGGGGGAGGTCCGTAGCCCTTGCTAGGGGGAGGTCCGTAGCCCTTGCTGGGGGCCTTGTGCGCCACGTACGGTGCGGGCGTGTTGATGACGTGCACTGGCGGGTTGGAGTCGGACTGGTAGATCAGCACGGGCAGCTCGTGGTGCGGCAGCGGCACGTACTTGATGGACTGGGGGACCTTGTAGCCACCGCCCTTGCCGTGGCCGTATCCCTTCTGCGAACGACAGGACAGATCATTGGTTGAAGTGTGTACAAGTTTGTGAGCGCTTAGAGGTGCAGGTGGAATATCTATGATGCTGCACACCATCCCAAAAATGTGATCAAAAGGCATGAACATCCCCAATCATGTCAAGCAGATTCTTTAACACGTGGCGAGTGACTGGTTGCGATCAGCGGACTTTGCGAGCACTGTTTGGACGCTGTTAACCCAGCTTATAATTGCGATCCTCATTTGGACCTTGTGACCCCGTTTGGACATTATGAACATGCTGCAGGTACTTACAGTAGGCCGGGGAGGCGCAGGGAAGTGGACGATGGGCGGCTTCTCTCCGCTGTAGACGATCGGCCCGGCGTACTTGACCGGCTGTTTGTAGCCATAGCCATCGGCGGCGGCCAGCGAGATCCCCGCTGCCAGAAGCAGCGCGGGCACGAACTGCCAACAGACAGAGGCAAGGGGGTTACAGAGGTGTCAACGTCACGCGGCGGAGACGAAGTAACAGACGTCAGATCAGAGCAGGGTCGTGACAAAGTTGGAAGTGCATGGAGATTCAAGTAGTTTGTTGAAGTTGATACTGTCTTCCACTTGCAGTGTGCGTGGGCAGATATGCCAGAAGTTAATAATAGTAGCTCGTGGAAACGGAGGTACAACAAGGCATCACATCACGTGGATGCCTGGCTAGATTCTGTTTTCTCACAGCTCAAGTTCGATAATGGATGCTTTGTGAATGGAAGCCATGAAAGCTAGACATTTTTGTTTTAGTCCTAAGGCTTCAGGGGCAAATATTTGCAATGATTGGTGAAACCTTTGGTTATGTTTACCAATGCCATGACCAATTTGTGGGACGGCAGACACCCGACACCTGGCTGGGGGTGCGTGTCGGTTTCGGACGGCGGCAGAGTCCAAATCGGATCCGTTACAGGAGCGACGGCGACTGGATTTCAGAGTCCGCCGCCGCCGCCGCCGCCGCCCACACGGCGCTGACGTCCTGACCCACTGCCCCGCGGCACTGCCCGCTGATTGGTGGCCGATTCTGAAGCTGCCCGCTGATTGGCGACCCGATTTCAGCTCCGAATGTGATTGAGTCGCGGACTTTTACTGATGATTTCGGCTGTCCATTTCTGATTAGTTGCTTTGGCTTTGCTAAATGCAGTGTGATTTTTCCAATGAATGGCAGATATTGTGCACTTCTTCATCCTTAACAAAGTCCGCGAAGGTACTGCAGCCTTGGAAATGTTTGACACAGTCCAGGGCGTCATAATCACGCCAGCACCTATATCGCATGGTGTCCGTTTCCGCTCCTGCCCCTACCCCAGCTGTAGGCGGATGTTAGTCAGACTGTGTCACCTCCATCTCCGTCGGGCCAGCCGCGCCCTGAGGCGGTCACGTGCCGGTCACGTGCCGTGTGGTCACGTGCCGGTCACGTGCCGTGTGCCTGTGTCTGTTGACTCCGCCGCCGCCGCCGCCGCCGCCGCCGCCGTCCGGCTGACCCGCTGGCCCGGATCGGACGCGGCCGTTACCATGGCGATTTCCTCTCCCAGACACGGCGGGAGAAAGCTGGTCAGAGTCAGAGGGCCCTCCGCGCAGCAGATCCAGCTCGCCTACCGACCAGAGAACGCTCCGAACAGGAGCTGATCGAATCAGGAGTGGAGTGATCCATCAGGAGTGGAGAGTGATCGAATCAGGAGTGGATGGCCGAAATGAGTGGAGTTTATCAACATCACTCGCAGACACCTGACCGGGACATACCAGTGACTGACCGGGACACAAACAGTGAACAGTGAACTGACCGGGACATACCAGTGACTGCGGTCCAGGCCGACCAGAGGCGAGACACGCGCGGACGCGCCGTCCAGGCGTGGAGCTATAATGGAGGGGCCGACAGATGGCAGCTGATCTGATAGTGCGGCCAATACAACAGCTGACAGTGCAAACATACAACAGCTGACCACACAACGGTAGCGGTCAGCGACAGCGGAGGTGCCCGTCCCGCGAAATGATCTTCAAAATACAACAAAAGGTCAACCTGGAATTTCTCTGGACCATGACTGACCAAATGGCATTGGCCTCAAATGGAACTTCTTTATATCGCCCACTGATACCGGCTATCATTCATGAAGCTAAACGGCCTTAAACATTAATCACCTTTTTAATAATTTTTCCATATATAAAACCATGTCTCTGAGCGGTCCAGCGGCCAGTCCGTGGATGCGTCTTATTACTAAAAAAGCTAATCGAGTTAACCATCCATCACTGTTTTCTGGATGTTTTTCCGACGTAAAAACCGCTCGGTCTGAGCGGCAGCGGTCAGTCGGCAAGCGGCACCTATGACGTCACAGGTTGTCCCGTTAGGCGGCGCCAAGGCCGCGGAGGCCGGGCGCCGCCGAGTTACTGGGTCAGTCAGTTAGACTGATGGTATGCCACTGTCCGCTGCCGGGGGGGGGGGGGGGGGGGGGCTGCGGAAATAGGACCGACGATTCGGCACATATTATTATTTTTGTCGCAAGTTGATGGAAATGAAGGAACGATTCGTAGGCGGAAGATAATCGGAAGATGAATTTTCTAGTGCATTCGAGGACACTGCAAGAAACTTTACATGATGAATCACATGAATGCAATATTAACCGCAGTACTGTGACTGAAACACTATTGACTTTACATTCAATGGACAGGTGGACTTCACTTCACTTCACACTTCAGGTTCACTTCAGGTGGACAGGACAGGTGGATAATTTCACTCAAAACTCCAGTTCCTGTGAGCCGCTTTCCTTTTTAATCGCACCGCGATCATGTGTCCCTGATTTCCGGTTCGTGTGCACCAGTCTGTGGACCGCCAAACACAGACTGGACCCGGGCGTATATCTCTCTCTCTCTCTCTCTCTCTCTCTCTCTCTCTCTCTCTCTCTCTCTCTCTCCTCTCTCTCTCTCTCTCTCTCTCTCTCTCTCTCTCTCTCTCTCTCTCTCTCTCTCTCTCTCTCTCTCTCTCTCTCTCTCTCTCTCTCTCTCTCTCTCTCTCTCTCTCTCTCTCTCTCTCTCTCTCTCTCTCTCTCTCTCTCTCTCTCTCTCTCTCTCTCTCTCTCTCTCTCTCTCTCTCTCTCTCTCTCTCTCTCTCTCTCTCTCTCGCCCTCAGACGAACTGCGCAGGACGGGGGCCAGCGGGCCGCCCGGTGAAAGCCGGCCAGGTACGGTAATGAGCACTGAAGCAGCCGGATTTCATTTCCAGCTGGAGGACGGCGCCGGAGGGCAAGGGAACTCGGCCTGTCCGCTGGCCCCGCGGGTGGCGGCGGGTGACGGGATATTGTGGGAACTCCGTCAGATTCTCTCCGTCAGATCTGTGGGATCCCACAGATCCTCTCCGTCAGATCTGTGGGAACTCCGTCAGACAGCCACCCCGCCGGCCAGCTGCTCAGCGACCGATATATTAAACGGAACGGCAGCTTGCAGGCTTGACCGCCGCTGGAAACGGTTTTGGCCGTGCAGCCATCTGCTCGGGAAATGGCGACGCGCCAGAGGACCACTGCAGAGAGAGAGAGGAGAGAGTGGAGGGAGAGGAAAACCGTGACCGAGAGTGGAGAGTCGCTTCTACCTCGTCGCATGCGCTGGTGCAGCGCAGGCTTTTATCAGTCATCGTAAGATTTTAACGGCGGCTACGAAAGTCTAGCTGCGCATCGCTGCAGGTTTTTGCGACTTTTTTTTGCGCTTGGGCGCGAGCGGTGATGCAATCGCGATCCTTGATGATGCAGATGTGCAGTAAAGTAGGGTGCTTACGAACGCGCACTGCATGCTGCGTTCGTGTAGCGTCCTTTCACTCAACTGGTTGCCGTGACAACACGGAAACTATGGTGTCTCGAGCGCGACTGAGGTCACGATGTCAACACATGTGAGCAAGAACACAACGAAGCCTGACACCTGTCACGGAAGGTGGGTTGGAACAAATGAAGGCCTCGTTGAAAGGGAGCGCTGACTTTCGTACGGAGAATGTTGATTTACCTTTGTTCAAAGAAGGAAGGATGATGTCATTCTAAACTGCAAGTCATTTTCATGAATACAAATGCTTCTATGATATGTGCAAGCCCTAGATTGTTGCTCACTGTGACACAAGTAATAGTACTGTGAAATATAAGAGTAAAGGAAACAGCAAACGTTTTGTAATCTGCTCGTAACTTCCGGAATTCATCAAAGGAAAACATTTTCGTCAGGTTGCCAGGATCCGACGAATGTCTCTCTTCATGTAAACCACAACACTTCCTCCCCATATACCCTCATCCTACCTCCCACCTCCCCTGAGCAGAGCAGCGGACATTTCACTATCTGCCCTCCCCCGCCATCCATCAATGGCCGGACGCGTGTCATTCATGTAAAGTAGCCGTCTGTGTCCCGCTGGAGGAAGCGAGTTTCTCTCCGCCGCCGCCGCGAGAAAGTCGTGTCGATGACCGCATTCTGGCGCGCGCCACCCGCGCCGGGTCCGCCGCCGCCGGCGACAACTGCGCCACTTCTGCCTCGCGCCGCAGGGACGCTGCGCCACATCTGTCCCGCGTTACGGGGTCAGCGCCGCGCCCGAGAGGCCCGGATTCCTGGGAGGTGTTGACTCCGGGAGGCCCTCCGGTTGGGTGTTGGCGAGAGACGAGGTCGAGAAGACCAGCTCGGCCAAGTTGACACTGTATGGAATTGTTTCTGGCAGAATGAAGGACTTTTCAAAACAGAGGAAAGTTAAATCCTGACACACGAAGATTATTCATGGGACGACTGAACTCTCATTTACTTTGGCATATGGTCTTTTTATTATAGTTGTGATTGAAATTAAATGAAATAATTGAATCAAATCGCAGACTGCTTTTACCATTGTTTAGTATTAATCATGATCTACTATAAATACCTACACAGGAGGTAACTTTAAGAAATCGTAAACTCGATGGCTTTCTTTCTCAATTTGTCTTAAATGAAACATGACAAAATTCAGCTTCCTTTAGTCTGCCACCTTACTTGATGAAAACGTATTGAAAAATGACAACATTTGCATTTACGCTAAAAATAACTAACAAATTATTACAGTTACGTTATTTTGGGTAGAAAATGTTTGAGAACTTCTTGTGTGAAGTTACTAACATTGTCACGTTGAAACAATCAACAATGCTGACAAACTAATGGCATAACTCTCAATTTTGTGTCTCGAACGAACTGTTGTCTCTCAATTTTGTCTCTGTCTCGTTTCAGAAAATAATTCAGAGCCACCCAAGCCACCCGTCGTCAAGAACTGCACCCACCCATCGCACCCCGCCATTCAGTTGCTAGGGAGCCAGCCACGCCAACCAGTCTAACGTGCCCTATCACCACTCGGTGAGTAACCTTGCCTTCAAGGCCAGTTTTACGCTGTGAACCGGGCAAACTTGAATGGAGCGACCTTGATCGGCCGGTTTTTCTGCAGAGCACGTGATAAACTGACTGGGCGAACCAGACGGCAAGGACGCAGGAAACGAGTTTGGGTGGCGATGGCGTGCATGAGAGGAGTGAGACGCGGACATGAGAGGAGTGAGACGCGGATATGCGAGGAGTGAGACGCGGGCATGCGAGGAGTGAGACGCGGACATGAGGAGTGAGACGCGGACATGAGAGGAGTGAGACGCGGACTGGATCTGCGTGATCGTGTGTTGTCTCAATAGCGTTTCCTGGACGTTACTTTCCTCTCGAGTCTCGGCTTTCGTAAGTATTGAACTCATACCCCTTGGCAACAATTCTTTTTAACTGATATGTGGTCATGATTTTCGTTATCATTAAACAGAGGTCACTAGAATTTGTGAACTGTAATGCAAAATTAAGTTAAAACAATCTAAATTAACATAAAATTTAAATATAACAATTTTTTACATCAGAAAAATGCTTTCATGAATTCCAAGCTTAACAAAGTAAAATCGCTAGGGTATTTTACACATGCAGGCAGCATCAAAATATCCACATTAGTTGGTTTTGCAGAATGACAATGAAAGCTGTTATGGCAGAAGTCTGAAGTGTTTCCCAGCACTTGAAGGTGCACTTGAACGGAAACAGTGTATAGAGGCCACGAATTGCAGACGCTGGGATATAACACTATATAATGTAAGGTATTCTAAAACATTTTGAAGCACATCAAAAAGCTTCTATCATATTTTGAGCACTCCAATTTGTCAAACTCCAAACTGCAGGCCATGCCGGATAAACAGCGACACAAGTGATGTGGTGATGCCGTGTTTCTACCGATCCTCTTCTGTGTATTATCATTGAGCAATGGTGGATTATGCGCCATACAACTTCACAAATAATGTGAATGCTGACGTTTAAAAAAACATCAACAAACATTTGAGTTAAAATGGTGAGTTTTCAAGACTTTGTAATTTTTTAAAGCTTGCCGCGGATCTTTAACCCTTATATATACCTATATTTTTTAAGGTTCGGAATGATATCCCAAGGCATCAAGTTAGACTATAGAAATAACTCATTCGAAAGAGATTTGATGCCTGTTCAGTTACAAGTGCATGCAAGTCAGCGCACACAGCATACATGGAGGAAGCTTTCAGGTTTTAAAGCAGACTTCTGATCTATACATTCAAGCACAGAGGTATTTTAGTCGCAATGCTTTAGTTACTTCTCAGAGCTAAGGTATTCGACTTAAGTCTGAACACTTTGACCCGGTGTAAGGTATTCGACTTTAGTCTGAACACCCGGTGTAGTTATCGTCCCTCCACTGCGCCGCGCCCCAAGTGCCTCTCTCGCCTGTCCGGCTGCCAACACATCGCCGACGCCTCACTGCGGGTGCTGGCTGTACTCACCATTCTCATGATCCTTCCTGTTCGGCTCCACAACACTGAATGCACTCCACGACGCTCGTCTCCCAAAGCTACCGTATTCAACTGACAGGCCCTTATATGGCACCGACTCTCCGCCAATCAGCGGGCCGCTCCGGCCGCCGCTCCACCAATCAGCGGCCGGCGCGACGGCCTGGTCCACTTCGGCCCCGGAGAATCCGGGTCACCGCGGGACGTACGGCAGCGACGCGTTGACCGCCGCTCCAGCGCTCTTTCCTCCCTCTCTCCTCTCCCCCCTCTCTCTCTCCGTCAACACCTGGCTGGCTGACTCTCTGTGGTCGTCCCTTCCCCCTCTCTCTCTCTCTCCCTCTCTCTCTCCTTCCCCGGCGGAACCGGCGCGTGACGACTGGGCAGTGGGCAGTGAGGATGGGATGGGCGTGATCGAGCTGTGTGCTCAGGTTATGGTTCTTTATCCTGTATTTATTTTATATTTGTATCTATATACAATTTATGTTTCCAAAAATCGGTAGTCGATCTGTCTTCAAGATCGCCGAACTTTTCGTAAGAGGAAGAGTTTTTGTTCCTTCGGTATCTTTGAATGGATGTGAATAATGCAAAATTTGCTATGACTAGTCGATTATGGATGAGTGTTCCATTTGTACGGAATTATATTGGATGGATTTTGGATTGTACGTCAAATAAGCTCGCATTATGTCACCCTTTACACACACACTCCTTCAACAAATATTTATTACGGATAGGTATGGGCTAATGTCCTATAAAACATGCAGTTCAAGAAGAAATTGATATATTTAAAATGATGAATGTTGTGTCTTTGTTGGTGACGTA
>JAXIVJ010017394.1:0-22500 GCA_036785665.1 Chirona hameri
CAGAAAACTAACGAGTGCTTTATTAACAGCATCCCATGTAGTTAAATAAAAGCTATGTTATTAAAAAAAAACATATCTTTCTATAAAAACTAGTTTCTATAACATACGGTGGCGATAGCCGTTAAGCCCAGGCTACACTATGCGTGATTGTCAAGGAAATCACGCGCATGTTCGCAGTGTTTGCAGAACTTCCTTGACGTACGGATTCTGCCGGTCAACCAAATTACGCAAAGAAATGGATAACCACTGCATTTTTTTAATCGATAAACCACTGCATAAATATCTACCAGCTTCAAAACACGTTTCAACACTCACCAATTTGCTCAAGACGCTTCTTCATTCATCTTCCGCCACGATACTCAGCACAAATTATTCAAGTTTAGGTATAGTATAAGACTACAATACGCGAAATCAAGCAAAATGATAAAAACCCTGCAACACGCAATCTCGGGAAAACACAAGTTCAGATTTTGGACTTTTCATTGTTCCGTCTGTGACGGGCTGCGCGAATTCCTTGACGTTTCATCCGGGATCTGCGTGATGTGCCAGTGTAGCTCACCAATGCATTTACTATCAGCTGAACTTCTCGTGTCACGCAAATCCCGACAACACGGATAACACGCACGTGATTTTAAGGAAATCACGCATAGTGGAGCCTGGGCTTTAGGCTGCTTTCGCATGGCCTGGGTTAAAGGGACATTCCCACCTTAACCCGCGCCGTGCCGGGGGGGTTAGACGCCCCCCCCCCCCACCCCCACCTAAGGTTTTTCGAGGATAGCGAAAAAACGTCGGCGCGCAACGCCGCCGTTTTTGGCAGCAGCTGTTCGGCCATCAATTCCGCACATTATGTTTAACCAATTCCTCTGGTCATCGCAGGTCAGGTCACCAGACCGGGTCACGTGACCCCCACCTCCAAAAATGTTTCCGGTCGCACCACAACCACAGTTTTTTGGCCGATCGATTTCGTACTTACAGGATTTCATAAGAACAATAGTACCTACAATACGTATATCTCGGATTTTTCATATCGGTGACCTAAGGTCGGGTCAATTTCGTGACCTCCCCATTATAAGTCAATGGGGAATAATCAAATGCTTCCTATTCTGAGGATACGAATTATATCAGCCAATTCCTTCTGGATCATGCTATCATAGGCCATTCTTGAAGTTCCAGTGCAATGTTTGTTCAGTGACCCCTACAGGGTCAGATGAGGTCACCCGAGGTCACCAACACCTTTCTGCCAATAACTCTTGACAACATCGAGATAGAGCAGTGAAACTGACACCAATGTGTTTGTCTCGTCGAGGCACGTCTCCCAATGTGCAAACATGACCTAATTGGGTCACCACTTGACTTGACATGAGGTCAAATTATAAGTTGACCTAACCTGATCATCATGCATATGATACGAAGCGCCTTGACGAGACAAACACGATGGCGTCAAAACTATTACCCTATCGTTGTTAGGTAAAAATATACTTTGTGAAAACTGTTTAAAAAAAAACATTTTTGACATTTGATGACCTCTGGAGCCTTAGCTATTCACCTGGGCTCAAATCTGAGGACACCTCGTCGATCGCATTTTGCAAGCGCTTTCCATTGTTTTTTTTTTCAGTTTGTTCCTAGCTATCATAGTTCCTGTGCTATCTGGGAATTTCTGGGGGCGAAGTCCTAAAACTTGAAAATCTGACCTTTGATGACCTCTGGTGACCTCAATATTGACCTGATAACAAATTTGCCTGAAATAGTTTCATAATGCATTTTGACGAGCTTTAGAACGGTGTTTTTGTCTACGTGCCATAGGAGCCGAGTTAGAAGGGGGCGTCGAAACGCCCCGCCCCGCCCGCCGCCCGCCGCCCGCCGCCCCCCGCCCCCCCCCCCCCCCCCCCCCCCCGGCAAGGCGAAGGTGGCGCCGAGCACCGGCACGGCGCGGGTTAACACTAGTTTTGATATGAGATAGCTAAGTTAGTGGCCATAACGCGAAACTTAGGGAGGTAACATTGAAAACAAACACAGTTATCTGGTCTACGAGAAATTCAATTGTGATTATAAAATTTGGGCCTTAGTAAGGCCCACCCTTATATGGAGTTTTGTACCGATGACGTCAGCTCTCGTTATGGCCGGGTGTACTCGTTTAGAAGAGAAAAAACTTGATTTTCTATGATCGCGAATCGCGATGTTCACATGCTTGCCAAGCATTCGTAAATTGGAGTCGCCACATTACTATTTAGAATCGACTTCTTTGCGGACTGTTATTTTCTTTTGAATGTTGCAAACTCAACATCACCATTCTGTCAGTGCACTTTAAAATTAAAAAGCGTATGCAGTTAATTATATTTGCAACAACCTTAGCCTCTTTCATAATAAAACAGCAATAATTGCTATGGCTCGACTTTGGGACCGTAGGAGTTGTGACCTATACCTTATAACAGATAGATTTTCAAGGTCAAGTCTCGGCGAATTCGGACGTTCGGCTTTGGGCGGGCGCCAATTCCACAGTCAAACTGGACGAGAGCGGCCATCATGAATCTAGTACTGAACACAGCTGGGACCAACGTTTGGAGTCTGAAATAAATACAAAATGCTTTGCCGATACACTGCTTTAGGTGCTGCAGGAGCAAGTTTGAGCTTGAGCATACATGATTGTTGATCCCCACCATTCATTTAAGTTACTTTTGAGAAATCCTCTGGAAGTGACAATATCCCTTTAAGAGCAATCAAGGTATGCCTCGAATGCGCTGTGTTGTGTGTGGCGAATCAAAATACTTCTACTACGGTGTACAGGTGAGTCGTCATGCTATTTCATTTTACAACAGCCAACGGCCCAACAGGTTCCTATTTTCCTATCAACTTATTCACTAATTATGCTGTGATTATCGTTTCAAATATCACAAGAGCATAAGCCAGACAAAAAGCAATTTGTTCGCCAATAGGAGAAATGATTTGGGTAATCAGACGTCTATGACGGATACCTTTGCAAAAAAAATAGTGGGAAAATGTGCCACATGCCATTATTTTAATATTGAAAAGAATGTTATGACACATTACAAAATTGAAAGGAGGAAATTGTACTTTTCTGTTGCCCTGAGGAGGATTTCAAAACACATTTCACCAAATAAAAGTTGCTTATATTATATATACAATGCTGAAACATGCTAATTGTCTGCATTTTGTCATATTTGGCAGGAGCTATGCCACTGGTCTTCCACTGCAACTGTATCCGCCAGTGGTGTTCTATCAATATGTTTGCTAGTGATGGATGTTCATTGTTGTGAGCAAAATTATAAATTATGGAAATGTAAAATTCTCTTGACCAAAAATGATACAGGAAGGTCATCTTTGACTAAAGGTAGGTACCTGTCAGTGCGCCGTGTAATTCCACAGTATGGCAGCATATGGTAACATCAGAAAAGCAGCTGCATTGTGCACCACAGCAAAATTTCCATTAAAATTATATTTGAGTTGAGATAGCCATTTTGATGGCTTGGCATTGGAATTAAGTATGGTAGCAGTTAAAACAACCACAATGATATAACTAAAGATATTCGAGTTTGATTTTGACATCTATAAAAAAATAAGGCCCATGTGTATTTGAATAGGACCGCTAAACCGACAGCGTTGTCTCTCTTTTTTTCTCTTTTTATAAATTTAGTCCGAATGTTTTGAATGGATGGATTCCGAGGTCAGGCCCGCGCTAAGCATAGCTTGTTGCGCAGGCCCTGACCCCACCACCCGATCAAGCAATTCCTGGCGTCCGGCAGAATTTAGAAGCGAAAGTTTTACGTGCCCGACATACCTGGACACTAGGCCGGGTCATGCAAACAGATTTCAGATTATTAGTGAAATTATCATGCGCTGTCATTACAAGCTTACATTATTTATAAATAAAAAAATTGTGGAGGTGCCAACCGGCCTCTTTTAGGAGACACTTTTGCCATTTTTCGTCAATATCGTACATTTTGGCATGAATAAAACATTTACGTTTTCTTGAAAATATCATTTTCGAATTCTCCGTATGCTGGTTGACAGCCGTAGTGATTTGAATAAAGTTATCGTATACATTGAAGCTGTTTCCTCCGCATTTCACGTAAGGATTTTTAATGCACACCGCTCGCAGCGCCATCTATTGAGCAGAATTGCAGTCATGTACTAGGTGCAGTTTCCGGCTGCGGAGCTTGCAGATGGGTTCCACACGCGATGAAATGCAATACCAACAAGTTAACTCAGTGGCAAGGACGCTGGAACCGGGGGGGACAAGGGGCAGGCAAAACCCCCCCCCCCCCCAAAAAAAAACTGTTTCGGATTTTAACAGTGACGCCTATGGGCGCTGCATGGAAAGAATCCACTTCAGAATGCCTCCGCCCCCCCCCCCCCCCCAACTTTCGGAGGGTGCGGCGCCCTTGCTCAGTGGGAACGATCTGGAGACCGGACAGGTATCGGGCCGGGAGATAGGACAGGTACCGGACCTCACGTCTGGAGACAGGACAGGTACCGGGCCTTACGTCTGGAGACAGGACAGGTAACGGGCCTCACGTCTGGAGACAGGACAGGTACCGGGCCTCACGTCTGGAGACAGGACAGGTACCGGGCCTCACGTCTGGAGACAGGACAGGTACCGGGCCTCACGTCTGGAGACAGGACAGGTACCGGGCCTCACGTCTGGAGCCAGGACAGGTACCGGGCCTCACGTCTGGAGACAGGACAGGTACCGGGCCTGGGAAACAGTGCAGGTACCGGACATCTCGTCTAGAGGCAAGAACAGGTACCGACCCTCACGTCTGGAGACAGGACAGGTACCGGGCCTCACGTCTGGAGCCAGGACAGGTACCGGGCCTCACGTCTGGAGCCAGGACAGGTACCGGGCCTCACGTCTGGAGACAGGACAGGTACCGGGCCTGGAAACAGTGCAGGTACCGGACATCTCGTCTAGAGGCAGAACAGGTACCGTACCCTCACGTCTGGAGACAGGACAGGTACCGGACCCCACATCTGGAGATAGGACAGGTATCGGGCCTCACGTCTGGGGACAGGACAGGCTCCGGGCTTCACGTCTGGAGATAGGACAGGGTACCTGTCCTGTCTCGAGGGGTGGATCAAGGTCATGCAGTCAAATTTGTTTGGCACGCACTCCTCCCCACCACTTTAATACATTTTCCATGGAGTTAATCTGCTGGTGTACCATTTCAGTCAGTGGCGCGGAAGGTATTTCGGATGGGGAGGGGCAAAAGAAACCAAGGGAACCCCTCGGCTAAGGACCCCCCCCCCCCCCAAAAAAAATGGCGCGAAATGGCATCTCCTCGGATTTAGGTCACTATATTTTGCAGGGCCTGTAACTGGTCGCAAAAAACCGTCGGACAGCCCATGCTGAAGTTGCAGCATTCCTAGGGCCCCTTAGGCCGACTGAGGGCTTTATGTCGCCTTAGAGGACCCGCAGGCTGGCTGGTCGCACCTCGGAGCACTCTGTCAATTTTACGGTTAAAAAAATCGAACAACTTCTTGCAAAAATTATCAACAAATCTACCAATTTACAAATGTATGGGGAGGGGAAATCATATGTTTGCCCTCCCCCAACTTCTTGAGTGGGGGCGGGGGGCAGCTTCCCCTGCCCCCCCCCCCCTTATCCGCCACCACTGATTTCAGTGCGTGTGGAGCTCCTCTGCAGACCTCCGCAGTCGGAAAACTGCAGCTAGTGCATACATTGCAAGTCCGCGCAATAGATGGCACTGTGAGCGGGTGCCATAAAATCCTTACAGGAAATGCAGAGAAACAGCTGTATTGTCCATGATGACTCCATGACAATCACTACGGTTGTCAAACAGCATACGGAGAATTCGAAATGATATTTTCAAAAAATTGTACAAAATAATTTGTTTATGAGAAATCACCAACAGGCCACAAAACCCGGTTACAGGCGAAGTCAGGAGATAAAACTATGACTTTCACTTAAAATAACACGCATGCAAGACGACAGACACGCACACACACACACACACACACACACACACACGCACACGCACACGCACACGCACACGCACACGCACACGCACACGCACACGCACACGCACACGCACACGCACACGCACACGCACACGCACACGCACACGCACACGCACACGCACACGCACAACGCACACGCACACGCACACGCACACTGCACACGCACACGCACACGCACACGCACACGCACACGCCACGCACACGCACACGCACACGCACACGCACACGCACACGCACACGACACAGCACACACACACACACACACACACACACACACACACACACACACACACACACACACACACACACACACACACACACACACACACACATAACCATTCGGTGAGCCCTCGCGTGGTGAGGCCTGGCTGCGAGCTCAAAGCCTCAAAAGGCACCTGCCCGAGTTACATGTGACCGCACAGCGGATTTGTAGTCAGATGATGGCGAGCAAAAGAAATATAGGGATACGCAGGCGTTAAGAAACTCGTTACACATGAAAGAAATTCGGCAAAAAGATCCGTTTTTCACAGCAGCGACACGTGCAAACGGTATATGCCAGAGCACAGGCGACCTGATCCGTCTAGCCGGAGCCGGCAGGTGAAAGCATGACATGTCAAGTCGGCCGTGAAAAACGTTGTGTATGAACAGAAGATCATGCTGCATGAAACGAGATTGTATGGAGAAAGCCTTGAAATGCTGCAGTAAGTGATCGCAAGCTAGGTTAAAGGAGCTGTGGTCAGATGAACACGCGAGCCAAATCAAAAAGGAATGTTAAATGTGTTCAGCCGTTTAAGATGAGGCACTGCCGTTCCCGACCAGACCACGCTCCCGCATTCGACAATGGAACGGACATGAGCGTTGAAAGCACACAACATGACCTTGTGATCGAGCTTTACATGGCGACGGGGAGCTGGCAGCTGCATGCTGCGGATAAACAGTCCAAGCATACGTTTGGCATTTGCGACTGTGGCGTCCACATGAGAAGCGAAGTTCAACTTTGAGTCTAAGATGACTCCCAAGTCGCGCACCTGTGCGTGACGCTCTAGTGTAACACCATCCATTGTGTAGGCCACTAAGACAGGCGAGGTGCGCAAGGTGAACGATATTACGTGGCACTTGGCCGGGTTCAAACTTAGTCCCCACACACGTGACCAATGTACAAGAGAGTCGATGTCAGACTGAAGTGCGCGAGCATCGTCCTCACAGCGGACCGGCGTATACAGCTTAACGTCATCAGCATACATTGTGCACCCATGTTTTATGTGGAGTGGTATATCGGCGGTAAAACAGATAAATACCAGGGGCCGCAGATACTACCTTCTGGGACGTCCGATAACACTGGAGTCCACGGTGAGTGTTTCCCGTGTACAATCACTCGCTGACCTACGGTTTAACAGGTATGAACGAAGCCACGAGTATGCGCGGTCTTTCACGTTGAATGAGTGCTTCATTTTGTGCAACAACTGTTGGTGATGCACACTTGTGAACGCGGACGAGTAGTCGGTGTACACGGCGTCCAACTGTTTCCCTCGGCTATAGGGCCCCAGGCATCTTTCAGGAAGCAGGTCAGGTTGGTCAACGCACGAACGTTTTGGCATAAATCCGTGTTGGTTGACAGGCAAAACGGACGACAATGTTCAATCAGACAGTCGTAAACAACCTTCTCCGGCACCTTTGAGCAGAGTGGTAAATGAATGCCCAAATGTACGATATTGACGAAAAAATCGCAAAAGTGCCCCCAAAAGAGGCCGGTTGGCACCTCCAAATTTTATTTAAAAATGTAAAAAAATTTATGTAAGTTCGTAATGATATAGCGCATAATAATTTCACTATTAATCTGTGCATGCTCGCAAAAACCTATCGAATGACCCGACCTACTGGACACGGTCCGCCCCGTCCTCTGACGTCACCTGACCTTGAGTGCGACCGCTGCCACCGGCCACAGGCCATCCCAGTCAGGGGCAAAATAGCGAGCGCCGAAGCGACTCGAGCCCGGGCTGCCACTACCGGGTGAGGCCAGAAGCCCGGCGCTCTCCCAACTGAGCTACAGGGGAACCTTTACCCACTGGTAATGATAGTCGACTTGTTTTAAGGTCAGCCTTGGAATATTTTCGTCTTTCATTTATCGAGTCCCTGGGTGGTTCGCAATCTAGAGGCTAGCACTATCAGCTGGGGTTGTTGCAGCAGTTGGCGCCAGGGACCGCTAGTGAGCCAGGGTGTTATAACGTCGCAAGCAAATGGTACCAGTTAAATATTAACGCTAAAAATTTATTTATTGATCAATAAATAAATAAAATACATATTTAGTGGTACCATTTGTTTGCGACGTCATAACACCCTGGCATGTTATAAAGTTATGTTTTTCTACGCAATAGATGTCGACACAAAAATTGTGCATAGATTTGGCAGCACAAAGGATTTCCCTCTTATTAAAAAAAAAAAATGACGTCACCAACCCAACTTTCCGCTTAAACTAAAGTTGAATATCTTCCAAGATAAACATTTTTTCGGAAAAAAGTTCACGAACATGTTCAGCTGACCTCGCCTGAAATGTAGACATACAATTAAGTGTGAATCGACAACTTTAAAAAAGGTGGGACAGTCCCTTCAAACCTAACCAGGGTGTGTCAGGAACAATTATAATAATATAATCAAACCTGACCTAACCTTTACAGCAATTACGGTTGCAGGGACCAACGTTTGGAACAATACGCTCACTGCGCTGCAGCCCTACTGGGGGCTGTTGCCCCCAGACCCCCAGACCATCTTGCAGACAAAACCTAACCCTACAGCATAAATAAGTTGTCCGATGTATTAATGCAACCTAACCTAACCTATTTATAATAATAACGGCTTCATCAGAAGAAATAGGGAAATGCTGCCCTGGTGCACAATGCCTCTGTTTTTCTGATGTTACCATATGATGATGTAACGTTATACTGTACATAACATGGTGCACTGACGAAAGTGTGTTACCCCGTGTGACATGCCGCTGCGTCAGCTGACCCTGTGTGACCTGCCACTGTGTCTGACTCTGTGTGACCTGCCACTGTGTCTGACCCAGTGTGACATGCTGCTGTGTCTGACCCGTGTGACCTGCTGCTGTGTCTGACCCGTGTGACTTGCTGATGTGTCTGACCCATGTGACCTGCCGCTGTGTCTGACCTGTGACCTGCTGCTGTGTCTGACCCATGTGACCTGTTGCTGTGTCTGACCTGTGTGACCTGCCGCTGTGTCTGACCCCCTGTGACCTGCTGCTGTGTCTGACCCTGGTTGTTGTACTGTATGTTGGTGTGGTCATGCCATGAGCTCCATGACCTAAGCTCCACCCCTCCCCCTCCCCCTCCCCCTCCCCCTCCCCCTCCCCCTCCCCCTCCCCCTCCCCCCTCCCCCTCCCCCTCCCCCTCCCCCTCCCCTCCCCCTCCCCCTCCCCCTCCCCTCCCCCCCCCCGATGAGCTGACCGCCCCTCTACCCACAGGCGGTGAAGAAGCGTCTGCCCCAGTCCGAGTCGGCGCCGAGCTCAGCAGCCAAGTGTCCCTCGGAGGAGGCAGGCAGGGCTGGCCAGCTGACCGAGCGCAGCAAGGTGGCCGCACGCTTCCGGCCGGCCTACTTCCCTTCCCTTCACCTGCGTTTTTGCCTGAAGCAGATCGTTCTCATTTAAAGAATCTGGATGGCTGTGTTGTACGGTACCTTTGTTATTTTGCTTGGTAAAGGCTGAATAGGGACACTGTCGTGTGGTTTTGGTAACCAAAGGATGCATTTTGTCGCATTATTCGTCAAGGAAGCACATTTCGGTTTGATAATAGTTCATCATGTTGTTGCATCTGGCTAGTCAAGGGTGGGCACAATATGGTGTATGATACTGTTAACTGTTTCCTGCACTGCGATACGAAAATACATGTAGAAAACATTACACTGTCTGCGAATAAAATCATGCCGGAATATCAACGGAAGATTTTGTGATCAGTGTCCTAAGTATGGTCTGTACTCTGTACACAAATTTTCAGCGAAATCGAGATACCCGGCGGACCTTCGTATGTATGTATGACCGTCCGTATTTCGTAAGATACGAAACTCCAAGACCAAAACATTGGATTCGTGATCAGCGCATCGGATATGGTTTGTTTACCAATTTTTCAGCGAAATCGACATCCGGCGGACCTTCGTATGTATGACCGTCCGTATTTCGCAAGATACGAAAAATACCAGACCAAAAACATTGGATTCGTGATCAGCGTATCGGATATCGTTTGTGGACCAATTTTCAGCGAAATTGAGATACCCCGGCGGACCTTCGTAGGTACCTTCGTATGAGGATCTTCGACCGTCCTTATTTCGTAAGATACGAAACAATCTCAGATAAAAAAACATTGGATTCGTGATCAGCGTATCGGATATGGTCAGTGTATCAATTTTCAGCGAAATCGAAATGCCTCAAATATCAAACTGCAGTTTGATATAAATATGTTCCTAGTTTGACGGTGGTGTACGAAGACGCATACGTTTCAATGGTTGGTTTGTTTTGTATTTAAAGCACCAGAATTGTCTCGAAAAAATGTGCCATATTTGGCAGCGTAAAGGATTTCTGTATAGCTCTCTAAAGCTCAATATGACGTCATCATCCCAAATTTAAACAACTTAATTTGTATCAAGTTAAAGGGAAATAATGACCTTTTCCCACAAAAATGGAGTTAGCACTTGAAATCGCCAGACGAGACCAAAATATATTGTAAATTCATCACATTTTGCATGAAAACTTTCCTACCGAAAGATATTTCAAGTTATAGTTGATAAGCGTTCCACACTTTTAAAGGGAAATAATGACCTTTTGATTTTGTTAGCAACAATTTATTAGGCTACCGTTATGGTTTTAAAATAATTGTATTTAAATTTAAGAATTAAATTAAATTATTCCCAAATTCAAAGTTGTAAGTTTGGAAAAATTACAAAACAAGTACCTTGTGTACTTCATGAAGGTCATTCACAAATTCGTCCTTCCCTACCATTGTTTACATCGAGTGCGGCATTTTTGGAGGCTCTGTGACGTTTCCGATCAACTGAGCGCTGTTCGGACACACGCTAGTAGCGCTAGTAGCGCTTTCGTTCTCCATGGCAACCAGGCGTCAGCCAATCAAAAGCCAGAAAGGGAATACGTTCTGGCTTTTCATTGGCTCACGCCTGGTTGCCATGGAGAACGAAAGCGCTACTAGCGCTACTAGCGTACGTTCGAGCAGCGCTCTGATCCGTGAAGCAATCGTGAAGCATCCGTGATGCATGACTGACTATCAGAGTATAAGTCATGAATAACAACAACATGCAAACTATACCAACTCGAATAAAATCAGGGCGGAATGAATTGAACCCCAGGCAAGCTAGTATTCGCAAAGCACTCGGCACTGCGCCACAATAGCAAAAGGTGAGGGAAATGCATAGTGGATACAATATTATTACGTCACAAGTTTCTGAAGTGTCAACTACTATGAAATACAGTGATAAAATACCTTTAATAATGATTAACAAGAAAATTCAAACTTAAAACAATAATTTGAATAAGTCTTTAATTAGCTTTCAACTCAAAATCAGATATATTTTGCAATGCTACACAAGAATGGCACCAGTGACGTCATTAACAAAGCCTGCTACGGGACTTGGGTATACTAATCAGGAACAACTCGCCACAATGGTTAAGTGCGCCGAGAAGCATGACAATGACTTTGTAAACAAATCGCCGACGCTAAATAGGTCGCCGTCGATGTGCATCGATGAGCTTCCGATTTAATTGCCAGTTTTGTGTTATTGTTTGTTAGTTTTTGGGGGAAAAATTATTATTTGTCATGATAATATAAAGCATAGTGTTATATACAGCCACAGACAAATTATACAATACTCCTAATGTTGAAAACAAATGAATCGATTTTCACAAATTGAGGGTCGCAACCACTAACTATGCCGCCGTTGATGTGCATCGATAAGCTTCCGATTTTATTGCCACTTTTTCCAATCGCGGTTAGTTTTAGAAGATCGCCGGGCATATAATCACAACAAGCAGAACGCACAATATATTTTCCACTCCATTGCGTAAAAAACAATACGGGAAAAGCCCGCAGTTTGATGAGGACCAAAAGTACTTGCAAGTACCGGTCGTTAAAAGTGTGGAACGCTCATCAACTTTAACTTGAAATATCCTTCGGTAGGAAAGTTTTCATGCAAAATGTGATGAATTTACAATATAGTTTGGTCTCGTCTGGCGATTTCAAGTGCTAACTCCATTTTTGTGGGAAAAGGTCATTATTTCCCTTTAACGACCGGTACTTGCAAGTACTTTTGGTCCTTATCAAACTGCGGGTTTTTCCCGTATTGCTTTTTTACGCAATGGAGTGGAAAATATATTGTGCGTTCTGCTTGTTGTGATTATATGCCCGGCGATCCTCTAAAACTAACAGCGATTGGAAAAAGTGGCAATAAAATCGGAAGCTCATCGATGCACATCAACGGCGGCATAGTTAGTGGTTGCGACCCTCAATTTGTGAAAATAGATTCATTTGTTTTCAACATTAGGAGTTTTGTATAATTTGTCTGTGGCTGTATATAACACTATGCTTTATATTATCATGAAAAATAATCATTTTCCCAAAAAAAAAACTAACAAACAATAACACAAAACTGGCAATTAAATCGGAAGCTCATCGATGCACATCGACGGCGACCTATTTAGCGTCTGCGATTTGTTTACAAAGTCATTGTCATGCTTCTCGGCGCACTTAACCATTTGTGGCGAGTTGTTCCTGATTATATGCTGAGAAGGGTGCGGTTAAAAAACAGTTTTTGCTAATTGCGCGGCTATTCCTGCGCAGGTGATACGATACTTAGGAGGCCGAGGCCGCTAAATTATTATGGCACCCACTTAACATGAATTTACCAGGCCTTGCGTGAAAAACGGTTAATAATGGCGATCAGTTGTTGAAATGTAAGTTTAATATGCCGTATATTTGAATGTACAGCAACTTAAATTATGTTTACTCAAATAAAGCATATGTAAGTTTGATTTTGATCATGACCAAGCAGGGGCGGATCCAGGATTTTTTTTCAAAAGGGGGGGCGGCAGGGCATAGGGGCGCATTTTTTCGGGGAACAGGGGCGCATTTTTTTCCGGGGAACAGGGGCGCATTTTTGTCCGGGAAATTGGGGCGCCGTTTCTTCAAACATACCAAGGGGCGGATCTAGGATTTTTGCCGAATGGGGTGGGCGGCTGACCCATGGGGCGGCATTTTCGCCGTCAAAGGGGACGTCATGGGCCTAGAGAGGCGTTAAAGGTTAATTAATAAACTACATTTTCCTGCAAAAATTGTAAATTCTCTTACGCTTACTCATTTGCAGTTTTTTCCTCTCTCGAAAAAGCAAATTATATTTTTCCCTTTTTTAAATACTGAATTTATTTGTATAGCACTCTCACATGTAGGTATGCCGTCCGTCGGTAGCACGCATTTTCTTCAGTAGCACGTATATTCGAGTGCGATCGTGGATGTGACTAATTCTGTCACGGCTAGGTCACTCACCTCTCTCCGGCCTGCCGAAATATACCCCTCTCTCTCTCTCTCCTCTCTGACATGCCGAGATCTACCTAGCCCTATCTCTGCCTGAATCTATCTCTGATGGAAGTGATATACATTATTGTCTACTGCTTCCATCATATGCCGACGCTTCCATCTTCCACGGACGAAGAGTCGCCTCTCGTCCAGATTCCATCGTAGCCACGTCGTTGCGGTGCTTGTTGAAGTCATTCCCCGTAGCGCCAGGGACGTAGCCAACGTGGGGCACGGGGGTCATGCCTCTCCCCTCCCTCTCCCTCTCCCTCTCCCTCTCCCTCTCCCTCTCCCTCTCCCTCTCCCTCTCCCTCTCCCTCTCCCTCTCCCTCTCCCTCTCCCTCTCCCTCTCCCTCTCCCTCTCCCCCCCTTGAGCAAAATAAATGCACACTAGATAAAATGAGATTCTGTGACGACCCGACCCTCCCCCCCCCCCCCTCCCCAGTCAACAAGATATGGCTGAGGAACGATTTTGGTTTACTACCGGGTGCACCCTTCCCCCCCCCCCCCCCTCTCGATAAAAATCCTGGCTAAGTGCCTGCGTAGCGCATTTGACAATCGCGCCCGCCTGACTTCTTCTTGCACCGAGAAGAGTTGGCAGGGAGAGATGTTCGAGTTGATGCATGGGGCTGGCGCCGCGACCCGTGCTAACTCGTCCTCTTTACCCTTGACTGGGATGACCTGCGTCGGTGGCAGCGGCCTGAGTAAGATGAAGTCAATGCGCGGGGAGGACCGTGCCGAAAGTTTGTGACACGTAAATCCATGACTTTAAATTCCGCCTGTCAGCAAATATTGCGCGATCGGATATGGTCCATGCAAACAGCTCTGCTTAGCAAAGGGCGCCGACACCATGGTGTCGGCGCGAAACGCATTCAAACGTAAGGTTGGACCAAATACAAATATGCGCTCAGCTTTAGCTGACAGCACGAGGATAGACCGTTCACCGTAAGTCCAGGAGCTTCCCCGTCTCGGCATACAACTTTTTTTTAGCGGGAGTCATTTAGGGCAGCCCCTGCCCCGTCCGGGGTGATACTCATTCTACCTCAATTGAAGGAATACCATCACAGAAACTATATTGTTCTTCTTGTCTCCCATGAGTGACACTCAGTGGCGTGCGTAGACATTCACAAAGGGTCGGCTTCAGGGCCATCACTCGGTCTGAGGGGCCCTAGGACTGAGGGAGCCCTTTGTCAGCCTGAGGAGACCCTTTGTCAGCCTGTGGGCCCTTATGTTCCGTCTGAGGGCCTTTGGTTGGCGTGAGGGGTCCAAGGTCGGGTTGAGGGGATCCTCCGGCGCCCCGAAGGGGAACTTGGTCGGCCTGATGGGCCCAGTCAACCTGAGCGGTCCTCGGTCGGCTTGAGAGGACCTCGATCGGCCTGAAGGAAAACTCGGTCGGATTGAGCGGGCCCCTGTTGGCCTGAGGGGCCCTCGTGCAGCATGAGGGGCCCTTAGATAATTACAAGGCCTGACCTTGCCATGCCTGAGCGGATCCCAGGCTGGTCTGAGAGGGCGATTGTCGAGGCCTGAGAGCCTCGCACCTCCAGCGGTCACTGGCCGGAGGGGCGCCGTCACTGGCCAGAAGTATGCCGCCATTGTCTGTGCCCATTGGCCGAAGGGGCACCGTAACTGGCCGATGGGGTGTCGTCACTGGCCGAAGGGGCGCTGTCACTGGTCAGATGGGCGCCGTGATTAGACGGAGGGGTGCCGTCACTGAACAGCGGGGCGCCGTCATTGGGTGGAGGGGCGCAGTCACTGGCCGGAGGGTCGCCGTCATTTGCCGGTGGGGCGCCGTCACTGGCCGGAGGAGCGCCGTCATTGGCAGGAGGGGTGCAGTCACTGGCCGGAGAGGGGTCGTCACTGGCCAGAGGGGCACCGTTTATGACACGGGATGCCGTCACTGGCCGCAAAAGCGCCGTCACTGGCCGGAGGGGCGTCCTCACTGGCCGGAGGGGCGCTGTCACCTGGCCATAGGGCGGCTCATGGCTAGGTAGCGGCACATGGCTAGGGGGCGGCAACTGGCATGAGGGCGGCATCTGACCTGAGGGCGGTGCCCCGCCAGAACGCGGTACGTGACCTGAGGACGGGAACTGGCCTGAGGGCGGCACTTGCCTTGAGGGCGGCACCTGGCTTGAAGGTGGCACCTGACCAGGGGGGCGGCACCTGGCCTAAGGGCGGCACCTGGCCTAAGGGCGGCACCTTGCCTAAGGGCGGCACCTGGCCTAAGGGCGGCACCTGACCTGAGGGCGGCGGCACATGACCTGAAGGAGGCACCTGGCCACGCGCGGCACCTAGCCTGAGGGCGGCTCCTGGTCTGAGTGCAGCAAATGTCAGATATCCAACCCTGTAAGCCTTCGGCGCGGAAATTGATCTGCTTACGAGGCCCTTCCGCGCCTTTGGCGCGGAGGGGGCGCAGAGGGGGCGGTGGCCGCCCCCGCCGCCCCCCTCTGTATCCGTCCGCAGGGGGCGGCCGCCCCCCCCCCCTGTATCCGCCCCTGTGACCAAGCATTGCTACTACCTCTGCGAACTTTACACCTACGATCCTCCGTTCCGGAGATCTTCAAATCGGCTGACGCATAAACCGAACTATTGAACGTCCGTGAAGTTAGCGACTTATTCAGGGACTTATTCAGCAACGGGTTCAGATTTGGCCCAACCTCGGCCCAATGTCAATACTGGCACGCTGATCACGAATATGATCTTCATTTTGCTGTTCAAGGTCATCTTCATGGTTAAATTCAAGGTCAAAGGACGGGGCACCCAATAACGTCCCAAATTTATGTGCACCATGACCTGACCCGTGACCCTTGACCTTTGAGGTCAAATTCGAAGTCTAAAGGACGGGGTACTGCATAACGTACCGAATTTATTGCCGGAACGTTTCTAAAGTGGTCCCAGATGATAGACAGGGTCCATATCTAACATCCGTCACCGTGACCTGACCCGTGACCTGACCCGTGACCTTTGATCTTGGAGGTCAAATTCGAGGTCAAAGGACGGGGTACTGCATTTAACGTCCCGAATTTATGGCGGGATCCTATCCAAAGTGGTCCCAGATGATAGACATGGTCCACATCTAACCTCCGTCACCGTGACCTGACCCCGTCCTTTCACCTATAATTTGACCTCCAGTTGGAGGTCAAATCATCCAATTGGAGGTCAAATTCGAAATGAAAGGACAGGGTCAGGTCACGACGGACGTCAGCTGTGGACCCTATCTATCATCTGGGAGCACTTTTGGAAGAATCCGGCAATAAATTCGGGACGTTATTGGGTAGTGAATTCCCCGTCCTTTGACCTTGAATTTGAGCTTGAAGATGACCTTGAACAGCAAAATGAAGGTCATATTCGTGATCAGCGTGCCAGAATAATAATAAATTCGGGACGTTATTGGGTAATGGGTTCCCCGTCCTTTGCACTTGAATTTGAGCTTGAAGATGACCTTGAACAGCAAAATGAAGGTCATATTCGTGATCAGCGTGCCAGAATTGAAATTGGGCCGAGGTTGGGCCAAATCTGAATCCGTCCCTGAATAAGTCACTAACTTCATGGGCGTTCAACAGTTCTGGTTTACGCGTCAGCCGATTTGAAGATCTCCGAAACGGAGGATCTTAAAGTTCACAGCGCATAGCAATGCTTGGTCATGATAAAAAATAAAACTTACATATGCTTTATTTGAGTATACATACTTTAAGTTGCTGTGCATTCAAATATACGGCATATTAAGCTTACATTTCAACAACTGATTGCCATTATTAACCGTTTTTCACACAAGGCCTGGTAAATTCATCTTAAATAGGTGTCATAATAATTTAGCGGCCTCACCCTCCGAAGTATCCTATCACCTGCGCAGGAATAGCCGCGCAATTAGCAAAAAATGTTTTTTAACCGCACCCGCTGAGAAGCGGGTATCGTCAAAGGCTATCATCCCATATTCCCGTTTAGTATACCAAAGTCCCGTAGCAAACTTCATTAATGACGTCACTGGTGCCATTCTTGTGTAGCATTGCAAAATATATCTGATTTTGAGTTGAAAGCTAATTCAAGACTTATTTTATTAAAAAAAAGTTTGCATTTTCTTGTTAATCATTATTAAAGGTATTTTATCACTGTATTTCATAGTAGTCGACACTTCAGAAACTTATGACGTAATAATATTGTATCCAATATGCATTTCCCTCGCCTTTTGTTATTGTGGCGCAGTGCCATGCATTTCCCTCGCCTTTTGTTATTGTGGCGCAGTGCCGAGTGCTTTGCGAATACTTGCTTGCCTGGGGGGTCAAATCATTCCGCCCTTATTTCATTTGAGTTGGTATAGTTTGCATGTTATTGTTATTCATGACTTATACTGATAGTCAGTCATGCATCACGGATGCTTCACGGATTGCTTCACGGATCAGTTTGATCGGAAACGTCACATAGCCTCCAAAAATGCCGCACTCGATGTAAACAATGGTAGGGAAGGACGAATTTGTCAATGACCTTCATGAAGTACACAAGGTACTTCTTTCGTATTTTTTGCCAAACTTACAACTTTGAATTTGGGAATAATTGTATTTAATTCTTAAATTTAAATACAATAATTTTAAAACCATAACGGTAGCCTAAGCGATTGTTGCTAGCAAAATCAAAAGGTCATTATTTCCCTTTAAGTGTCGTTTTCGAGAGAGAGAGAAAATATCACCATCGTTTTCAGCAGCACTTACTTCATATTTTTGGGTACACCAGCATATATTTGACAACTTTCAGAAAGGTGGCAATGTCCCTTTAAAGGGATATTGCCACCTCCGGAGGATTTCTAGAAAGCAACTTAAATGAATGGTGGGGATAACAATCATGTATGTTCAGGCTCAAACTTGCTCCTGCAGCACCTAAAGCAGTGTATCAGCAAAGCATTTTGTATTTATTTCAGACTCCAAAACGTTGGTTCCAGATGTGCTCAGTACTAGATTCATGATGGCCGCTCTCATCCAGTTTGACTGTGGTATTGACGCCCGCCCAAAGCCGAAGCGTACGAATTCGCCGGAGACTTGACGTTGAAAAGTATATGTGTTATAAGGTATAGGTCACATAACTCCTACGGTCCCAAAGTCGAGCCATAGCAATTCTTGCTGTTTTATTATGAAAGAGGCTAAGGTTGTTGAAAATATAACTAACTGCATACGCTTTTTAATTTTAAGTGCACTGACGGAATGGTGATGTTGAGTTTGCAACATTCAAAAGAAAATAACAGTCCGCAAAGAAGTGATTCTAAATAGTGATGTGGCGACTCCAATTTTACGAATGCTTGGCAAGCATGAGTGGTGCAAATGTATTTTTTGATCTAATGGGGGGAGTTTCGGGAACAAAATTTTGCAGGTGAAATCGGACACACTTAATCGACCGATACACACCAAAAACTCCATATTGGCCTGCGAGGTGGCAATGTCCCTTTAACGTTAACACTGACTTGTAATAATACCTTAGTTTGTAAATTAATTTGCCATGAAGCCTATATATCCCAAGATGTATATTACAGATGCATACGTACTCCGAAGCACTGTGTCACAAATACATCGTCGCAAACGGGATTTGAATCGAACATCCTGACCCGCCACAATATCACATCCTTTCCATCACGCGCCCTGACTTATCACGTTACAGCACCGCGGTGGGGTTGTACCGAGTAATGCAGCTCTGTCTGCTGAGACGCACGGCAATTAAAGCATATATTTCTCATAAATAAAAGTATGGCTTTAACATCTGAACAAATATGCCAGCTCCATCCAACGCTAACTACTAAGCATGCCTTCTGATCAGTGCACAATGCAAGACTGGCTCACACACTTTCAGCAGTGAGATTAATTGTGTTGCCATGCCCGACGCTTGAGCGTCATGCTATTTACCACCCAAATATTATTTTACTGAGCATTATAACAAAGAGTGACATGTCAAAGGTTTACCACAGCGTGCTTGGCATACGAGTGTAGCGTCTCACCCTTGCCCGGCCCGGTCCTGCCCTCGGGCTAGGTATGTTAGTACTGTGTACAGACGTAGTAACCATGTGACTTCGGCCTTCGCCATCAGATGGCAGGGTTGTATATATATATATATATCAGAGGTGATGCCAAGATCCTGGTAGCTTGCCCCAACGCAAAGCGGCAGAAACTGTTTTCTGCTAATATGTTTAAAGTCCCTAAAATTTAGAATAACACCCTTAGCTTTAAATGAAGCTCTCTGTAATGCGCTTCTGCTGAATGTGGTTTAATTGATTAATTCTTCAAACTGGCCAAATAAAATGGGAAAATGGACTGGAACTTGGTGTGTAGTGTGTACCATTTCAACTTTGGGCCCCTGTACCTTAGGCAAATATTACCTGGACTTTAACCCACCTTTAACGGTATCATGGTCGCTGGCGCCACCCTTCCCAGCAGGATCTGGTAACCCCTCAAATGCACCAGATTCTAGGGAACTATTTGTTGTTGTTTTGGTAATACTTCAGTAACGCACACATGTATTTAAGTAAGTGTGATACTGCAGTATGCTATTTTTAACCAGCGATTACCAAAAGCCAGCGATTTGACGATCCCCATGGACCAGTGTGACAGGAAACAACTAACCTAAACTAAGCTAACCACGCCATTAAGTCTGATCAGGACAAAACCTAAGATTTGCTAGCAGGCATTATGTCTGCTTGAGACGAAACCTAAGATTCGCTCGCTGTAGCCATTAAGTCTGATCGGGAGACAGGATGAAACATAAGATTTGCTAGTAGCCATTAAGCCTGATCGGGATGCAACCTAAGATTCACTCATAGCCATTATGACTAAAAAGCTAATAACCGTCGCCAGGAATTGGTTAAAAATAGCACACTGCAGTATTGTACTTACTAAAAACTACATGCTACTGAAGTATTACCAAAACAACAACAAATAATTATCTAGAATATGGTTCATTTGAGGGGTTACCATATACTGCTGGGAGGGGTGGTGCCAGTGACCAGAATACCCCTTTAACTACTATGATCCAAATTCCAATTCTGGAAGACCAAAAACTGAAATTTAACTTTGTGGACCACACACTCATGACCTGCTTGCAGCAACGTTTTAACTTTGACCTTAAAAGATTCCTGAAAGATTTCTTAATCAATACCGAGTCGTGCTATAAATTTGTTCGCGCTGATGATCGCTAAAAACTGCTTTGAACTTACCTGTTGGAGTCAGTCGTGTTGTGCGCCATACTCGCCGCCATTGATAAAATCACTCAAAATAATTCATTTGGATTGGGGACAAGACGCAACCGGTTAAAACTACCATCATCACATAACAAAACGCATCTTGATCTCTGCCAATTCAGACCAAGAGTTTGTACTTTCACTAACGAAAGTGAAGGGATTACATCACAGCTCCTCCGACCGATACCACAGAGCAGGGGGTGTGATATAAGCATGGATCGGGGGGGGGTCCAAAGTCTATATGGCAGCACGGCGTACATTTTCCTACTAGGCCATAGGGTTCCATGAAGAAAATAGTTCACCTTCGGAAAATTTTCAGAACACGATTTTATTATATTTTTAATACAGTTTCTTTTTTGCTTTTCAAAAATGGTCCTACATCGCGCCAATTCAGGACAGAAGGTCGTAAATTATTAATGTTATGGTGTGCGTTATTGGTCTGCGTATGCTCAGACCAGTGCTGGCACTCTCAGACGGTACGGTATATCATATATGCGCCGCATTCCTTCGCCAAAAAGTCAAATATCTTCGGCTGGAGAGTCTTTTCAGCCAAGAGAAGTTGCAGATAAGGATTTCTCAACATGGGCTACAAAACTGCTATTTCAGTTCAAAATCCCATGTTGAAGGTGAACTATTTCCTTTAAAAAGCCACTTTACGGGCCCACGTTTTTTTACCTGCAACCGATACGACAATAAAAAGTAGCTAGAAATGAAGCGTGAACATTTTTCTTTCGATTTCCGGGTTCAAAAGTGTACGCCGTGAGGTTCGTTTTCGAGCTATTAAGCACCTCGTGAACCCATGCAGATCGAGCGATGGCCAAGCGCGGGTTCGAAACCCGCTGCCGACAACAACAAAAATCAATTCGACAGAATGAGGAAACGACGTGAATAGTCACTGACTGTGGCCTTTTTGAAATATTATATTATTGCTAATGATCTCATGATATCAACTAAATAATTAATGTATTATATATTCATTAATGCATTCATTATTTAGTTATTACCATGTGAGAAGACCATTAGTAATGCAATAATATTAAATATAGGTATCGTACGTGATTAGGAATATCATACTTTAGGCCACATACTGTAGCAAAATATACCATCTAAACATCAGTATTCTTGATTTGTACTATATTATATACATATATATATATATATATATATATATATATATATATATATATATATATATATATATATATATATCTATATCTCTATCTCTATCTCTATAGATATGGATATGGATATAGATATGGATATAGATATGGATATATATAGTATAGATATAGATATAGATTAGATATAGATATAGATATAGATATAGATATAGGTATAGGTATAGGTATAGATATAGATAGAGATAGAGATATAGATAGAGATAGAGATAGAGATAGAGATAGAGAATAGAGATAGAGATAGAGATAGAGATAGAGATAGAGATAGAGATAGAGATAGAGATAGAGATAGAGATAGAGATAGAGATAGAGATAGAGATAGAGATAGAGAAAGAGATAGAGATAGAGATAGAGTAGAGAGATAGAGATAGAGATAGAGATAGAGAAAGAGATAGAGATAGAGATAGAGATAGAGATAGAGATAGAGATAGAGATAGAGATAGAGATAGAGATAGAGATAGAGATAGAGATAGAGATAGAGATAGAGATAGAGATAGAGATAGAGGATAGAGATAGAGATAGAGATAGAGAT
>JAXIVJ010017395.1:5000-26219 GCA_036785665.1 Chirona hameri
ATTTTACTCCATATGCGGAAATTAATTCTAGGAAAAGTTCCAAAAATGCATGGGTCTGCTCACAGCCGTTTCGGAGATATCTGCGAAAAACCTGAGGGGTGGGCATAATCTGCCCCCTGCCACTAATAGGGTTAACCCGCGACTTACTGGGGCGGGCGGGCTATTTTTTGCCCCACCCCCTCCGGTTATTTTGCAATAACTCCTAAACAAACAACAATATCATCATCAAACTTGCAGTACCTTCTCTCACAACAATTCTACACACATGTTGGCAAAAAGCAAAATATGAGGTTATGATAGGTTAACCGGGAATGACGTCAGAGTGACGTCATGTTCTTCGGTTTTTGTTGCAAAATAATGGTTTGCGGAAAACGCTTTCAAAGGTCCGATGTTTGAGATAAACTCAATTGTCTTAAATCAAATGACTGACAATAGACCGGGTTATCAAACTGCCATCTATGATTTTTTAGTTTTTTTTTTAAATTGAAATTTTGAAATCTCCAAATACATTTTTTTTAAACAAAATTTTCAAAACACAAATTATCCAAAAACCGGATTATATGTGATCGAGACGTGTTCGGTGAATATGTTTACCAAATTTTAAGTCGATATCTTTAACAATGATTGACTTATGACCTTCAAATGCCAAAATTCGACCACCTCTCACCGTCATCATCTATGAATACTATGAATACCATTTATGATTATTGCATTGCATTACTATGAATACAATTTTTCCGTTTTTCGCTTTTTACTTCTATTTATATGGAACAAAAATGTTCTAAGGTCATTTTTCGCGTTCTAGACGAAAAACAAACCCATAAACATGTTTTACAACGCCTAATGACCGTAATCTGCAGTTTGACCTAGTGACCTCGGATGACCTTGACCTGACCCAAGGTCATAAACAGCTTACAAAGGTACTTAGAAGTGTCAGACACACGAATCATACCGATTTATTGACTGCTTATGCGTTTAATATCGCAATTATGCGCGACAACTACATCCATCGAGACCTTTTGACACGGTCAAACATTTTGTACTTGACCTGACCTGTGACGTCATCGATGACCCTGAGGTCAACAATATTATATTTCCCTCGATACATTTCCCATGACTATCGAATGCCGCTTGAATTTTTACATTCCGTCCAGTAGTTCCGGAGAGCCGAGGTGGGGGCAAAAAATAGCCCCCCCCCCCCCCCCCCCCCAGTAAGTCGCGTTATGAAATATACCCCAGTAACTCGCGGGTCAAGCGCCGTACACAGGACAGGATATGGATTGAAATTTCCAAGATAACTTGCACTGCAATAGTCCCGTGTTGTGTCGGCTTTATTGATTTATTTACTTATATTGTGCTACAATGCAGCTATTCATCGAGTGCTCTCCGATGAAAGGACAATGTGAGTAATGACGTGCCAGTGTTAGCGCTGCAGCTCAAAAATGGTTATTTTAGATTCAGCACAGTGTTTCAGTGTGTATTTAAAGTTTGTTTATTCAAAAGAAGATGAAAAAGTAGTTTTTGCTCATGCTAGGGTAATTCAAAAAGATGATGAATAATTAACCTATATTACGCCTTGCGGCTTCTTTAGCCACACGCGCAGGCCCCAGACACAGGCCACAGTGTCTGTTTGTTTGAGTTCCTTCTAAATTTAGGGTTAAAGGGAATAGTGAACCTTCAACATTTAGTTGTTGACGAAATACCAGATTGTTGGTAGTACTGAGAAATCTCCAAATCAGACATTTTTCCTTCCAAAACGACCTAGCTGCTGAGTTTCAACGCAAAAACCGTTGGAGCTATTCGGAGCTATTTTAAAGGGCCAAATCTTGTGACGTTTCGCATACGTCATTAGTGTGATTTCTACCGCACTTCATTTTCGCTATTTGAACCGACCGCCACTGAAACGCATCATGTGTTCATAAGCTATAAATATTATTGGCCATAACTTTACGAATTGTCATTGGATTTCCAATTGAAAATAATGCCGGCACTCGTCTTGAAAATGCACATCTTTTGATGGGTGGTTCGTACATGTAACTGCAATATTTGCTGCAGTAGAAGCACATCCATAATTTATGCCCCTATTATACATGTGACTTCAGGTTTTGAGTAAATACCTTGGTTAATTTTGAACCGATTTCCAATATAAAATTACCATAAGATGCTCCGTGAAAATACGCATGCTTTTATGGGTGGCTGATCGCAGTACCTGCAATATGTCGATTAAATTATGCCAATGTTTGTTCTTGCATTACGCTGTCTTGCGCCAAGTTTGCGATGAGCTATAACTATTATTTGCTATAACTTTGTTAATTTTCATTGGATTTCCAATTGAAAATAATACCAACACTCGTCTTGAAAAGGCACACCTTGTGATGGGTGGCTCATACCGGTAGCTGCAATATTAACTGCACATCCACCAGGCACGTAGCCAGGATTTCGTCCAGGGAGGGGCGGCGCCTCGAAAGGGCCCCTTCCCGAGCGTTGAAAGGGCCCCTTCCCAAGCGTTGAAAGGCCCCCCCACACAAAAAAAAACGCATGAAAAGGCACGTTACAAGGCTGGAAAATGCAGTATGGCTGGTATGGCATGGGCCATACCAACGTTTAGGAGCTGGAGTTAGCAAACTGCCACATCAACTTTGAAACCAGCGACACGAATTTGGAATCAGCTATACCAACTTGGAATATATTTTTAAGCTCAAGACCTGGAACTCTTAAACAAATTGCGCCGCGGAGCGGCGCGAAAATTTTGAGTTGTATGCCCTGGGTTGCTTTCTCATCAATGCGTCGCATTGCGTATAGTGCGGACCTCTAAAATTGCTATATTGTGCGTTTAAAAGTGCGGGGAAAAAGGTGCTAAAGTGAACTATTTTGCCCAATAATATAGGAAAGTAGCAACATAACACATAATGCGTCGAGAAACTGACCGATTTTTTTTCCTAACCCTCATATAATTGAATTTGTAGTTAAATTGTGCCGCGGAGCGGCGCGAAAATTTTGAGTGTTATTCCCTGTACAACTGTATTCTTACTGTTGAAAGGCCCAAGGTCCCTTCAGATCGTCTAGGGGCCCCTCTGACCTGTTCAGGGACTCATCTGGGATCCGCGAAGCGAAAAGACATGATATGGAGTGGGTGATATATATATATATATATATATATATATATATATATATATATATATATATATATATATATATATATATATATATATATATATAATACAAAGAGGGCTTACTCTACAGGAAAAAATAAAATCGGATCTTTCGGGTATATTGTAGCACCCTGACGAAGGGTGTTACAATATACCCGAAAGCTCCGCTTTTAATATTTGTATTGTGGAGTAAGTCCTCTTTGTATTTAATCTTCATCTGGGATCTCTACGTGCTTTGACCCTTCCGGTCTCACCAGAGACTCCTCTGACCTTCCAAGAAGCCCCTCTTGTGTGTCAAGGGGCCCATTCGGCCTGTTCAGAGGTCCTTCCGACCTGGCCAGGGACTGCACTGGCTGCTTTGTCGCCCTGCCGACATGCTCAGGGACAGGGGCGGCGGATTGCGGGGCGCAGGGTACCCAAAATCCCCCCCTCAAATGAAAATCCTGGGGAGGGGAAGGGTCATGTTGCCCCCAGATTGAGCAGGCTAAAATCTGGGGTGGCAAAACTACCCTTTGCCCCCCAGGATTTTCGACGGGGGAATTTTGGTTACCCTGCCCCCGCAATCCGCCGCCCCTGCTCAGGGGCCCCTCCGACCTGCCCAGGGGCCGCTCCAGTCTGGCTAGGAACTCATCCGGCATGTTCAAGGGGCCTTCCGACCGGCCCAGTGACCCTTTCGGTCTAGCCAGGGGCCCCTCTGACTTGCCCAGGAGCCCCTCCGATCGGCCCAGCGACTCTTCTGGTCGGCCTACGCTGGCTTCTTTGTCGCCCTGCCGACATGCTCAAGGGGCCCTCCGACCTGCCCTGGAGCCCCTCCGTGCTGGCCAGGGGCCACTTCGGCATGTTCAGGGGCCCTTCTCACCCGCCCAGTGGTCCTTTCGGTCTGGTCAGGGGCCCCTCCGATCTGCGCAGGGGCCCTTTTAACTTTCCAGGGCCTTCTGGTCTCTCCAGGGGCCCTTTAACATTCTAAGGGCCCTTCCGACCTAGCAAGGGACTGCGCTGGCTGCTTTGTCGCCTTGCGATATTCTCCGAGGGCCCTCCGACCTGCACTGGGCCCCTCCGTCCTGGCTAGGGGCTCAGTCGGCATGTTCAGGGGCCCTTCTGACCCACCTAGGGGCCCTTCCGGTCTGGTTAGGGCCCTCTGACCTGCACAGGGGCCCTCTTAACTTCCCAGGGGCCCTCTGGTCTGTCCAGGGGCCCTCCAACCTGATCAGGGGCCCTTATGACCTGGCAAAGGACTGCGCTGGCCGCTTTGTCCCCCTGTCGACATGCTCAGGGGCCTCTCAACCTGCCCTGGGGCCCCTCTGTGCTGGCTAGGGGCCCATTCGACGTGTTCAGGGGGCCCATTCGACGTGCTCAGGGGGCCCTCTGACCCGCTCAGGGGCCCTTTCGGTCTGGCCAGGGGCCCCTCTGACATGCACAGGGCTCTTTTGAACGTCCAAGGGGCCCTCTGCTCTTTCAGAGAGGGCCCTGGTGGCCCTAAAGGGCCTCTGAAGTCCTCTAAACTCTCTGAAGACCACGCTTCGTGTAGTAAACAGCCTATGATACCGCGCTTCGCGCGGTCTCGTCGGCCCTTTTCGGCGCGCTGCGCGCGCCGAAAGGGCCCTCGCGCGCCAAAAAGGGCCCTCCTGGCCTCCAGGGGGGGGGGGGGGGGGGGGCGGCTGCCCCCGCCGCCCTCCCCTTGGCTACGTACCTGACATCCACTTTATTTACATCCACCACACACACACCGATAAACACACATTTGTGGGTAGGTATATCACATTTATTTATGCATATGGACATTATGGGTGTGTTCACGCAACGCCACTCCAACTCTATTCATATAAGGTCATAGTGTACACATTCACACATTTTCAATCGCGACCAATATACTCGCGAGTCGCGACCCAGCGAACGAGGTTGTTAGTGTTGCTTAAATATTCTGATTCAAGGATAGACTTTTGCCGGTATGACGTCACAACTCGTTTTGGTGACGCAAGATTGTTGTGACGTCATATGTATTAACCCTCACCCGGATGGGGAGGGGTAGTTTCTAACCGATTGCAATGAAACTTCCAGTATCTTACTTTTGAAAAATTGGACACATAATCAGCAAAAATTTGCATTTCTAACCCACATGACCCGTGACCTATTACCTGTTTCTCAAGGTCATGCTAGGCGCAACTGGCGTCCCGCAGATAGATGCTTGTAACTTGTGCAGTTTCCGAGTGTGTGTTGTTCAGGAGCATATGCACAGGTGTTTCCAGGTGACAGTTGTGGTTTCCACTGAGATTGTGACCTCGATTGGCCTTTTCAGAGGTCAACTGAGGCCATTGACCTCCGATGAACTCAGATTACTTTTTTGGGCTTCTGGCGGTTTCTAGGACAATTTGTGACGCTGATTTTAAATTTGAGATCCATTGTAGATAATTATATGTTCCACTGGGGTCATACGCATCCACAGGTCAACCGAGGTCACTGACCTCAGATGACCTGACATGACCTTTTTTGGAATTTGGCAGTTTTTAGGACAATTTGTGACGCTGATTACGAATTTGGCACTTATTAAGCATTATGATATGCTCATTCACGATTCTAGCCCGATCAAATTCAATTTATACGCATTTTCAATTTTGATGACTTTTGGGTCATTGACATGACCTCAGAGGTCACCTAATGACCCAAGACCTTACAATCGGGTATCAGCGGCTTCCTCTCGCCACAAGCAACACGATCCTCTTTGAATCGAAGCTCTAGCTCAATTAGGAGCGAAACGCTCAGGGGGGGGGGGCGTCGTACCCCCCCCCCCCCCACCCGAACACGTAGTGATTTTGCCCTACCCGGGCGAGGGTTAATATAAATGTTTTTCAAATTATGACAAATTGGTACTTTTTTTTCTCAAAAACGAATGCCAGAACCGTAATCAGGACACTCATTTCCATCATTCCACATGCTTTTCCCAAGGTGCACTACCTATTCCCTTTAACCCTCGCCCTACGGGAGCTTTTTCACCTTCGCCCTACGGGGGGGGGGGCTGACAGGCCCTCTTCCAAACCAAGCAACTTAGAGCAATGCGGTAAGAACCAGCATGTTGCCTGTCATGAGAGAAATCTAACAGTATGCGATTTTTAGGTTTCAGGTCAACGGGTGACCTTCCAGGTCAAGTAAATGACCTCGGATTTACCACGTCCAGAACATCGATTTTGGCTCTTCAGAAAACCTCAAAATTATAAATTGATAAATGTAAAAAAAGGCATGTACCTAGACCAGTTTTGGCTCATACATACAAAAAAGGTAATTATTTGTTCGTATGTTGTCCAAAAATGTCAAAAAAGTTATTAAAAAAATGACGTCATCAGTTTCTTACACTTAGGAAGCCATCACTCAGTCAAAAATGAAGATATTGCTTTGAAATTTGGTATGAGTATTGCCCATACTAAGTTCTCTCACATATATTCCGGTTTTTCTAATATCTTCGGAAATGTTTATTTTGTGGGGATTTTTCCCAATTTTTTTTTTTTTAATAAAATTTTAGGGGTCAAAAACCCAAAATTTTGCAAATCAAACATTGCCATTTTAAATAGAATGCCATTTTACATCTTTGGTGTGTTGCGTTTGCAATTTGCTTTTAAACTTTGTTTTTCTACGATTTTCCCAATATTTCTCATTTTTTTACCAACATGACGTCATCAAAACATTATTATCTCCCAAACTTCTTGACCAATTTCAATTAAATTTATACAGCCTATGTATAATTGTTGTTAACTCAGGTAACAAAAAGTTCATAAAGGTGCATCCTATGTGTCAAAAGTTATTCAAGAAAAACCTCAGGGTTACGGGGGGCCTGTTACGGGGGGCCTGTAGGGCGAGGGTTATCAAGGAATGTAACGAATAAGGGTTCAGTAATTCACCTCCCCAAGTGTATGGTGTGCTTGAGGTCGCTAATAGAAGAAGAGTAGTTAGCTGACAGTAATATTAAGACAAATTGAAAAGTGGGATATCTTTGACTGTCTACGAGATGGGCTGGAGGATCCGGGGGGGGGGCGACAGTCCCCCGGTAGGTTCCGCAGCGCAGCGAGCGAATCCGAGCGCAGCGTTCTAAACGTGGGTCCCTGCGACTGTAACTGCTGTAAAGGTTAGGTCAGGTTTGATTATAAGTCGTTTTTGGTGACGTCATAGCTTTGGTATTACTGGTACACTTTTCTGTCTGTCGCAATAATACTTCTCTTCTTCTAGTAGGGACCTCAAGAACACCATTTATCGGGGAGGTGAAATACTGAACTATTACTGATTTCCGCCCCCCCCCCTGTCCGGTTTTTCATGAATAGCGGAAACATGGCTTCGTGGAGCGCCAGAAAATTTGGCACAGCTATTTGGGCATCAATTACCGACATAGTCTGAATATGTTTAACTCTGGTCATCTCAGGTCAGGTCCCCAGGCTCGGCCACGTGACCCCACCTCCAAAAAAGTTTGCGGTCATAGCACATCCACAGTTTATGGCCGATTGGTTTCAAACTTACAGGATTTAATTTAATAATTAATAACAGGATTTAATTTTTAAAAAACACCAAATTTGAACACAATCGGCTCAGCCCTTGTGTATTATATTGGGGTGATGGCGTATTGCGAGGAAACACCTTCCAACACCTCTCACGCGGCACGCGGCATGCGCAGTGGTAGTCACCCACGTGAGTCGGCACTGGTCTCAAACAGGGTAGGTTGGATGGGCTGCTCAGCAAAGAAGCCCGCTTGTCAATCGGACGTGCGGTTGCAGAGATATTAGCTTCACAAAAGCGTTGCCACGGGCCGGGTCGGGCCGGGTCGAGTTGGGTCGGGCCGCTCATATTCAGATTTTCCCCATATACCACGGAAAGACTAGCGAGCGCTTCGCGCTCGCTCGTAATAAGTGAATGGGGAAATATTCAATTGCTTCATATTCCGAGGATACGCATGATATGCTTATCCTCGCTTATCCTTGCTTCATATTCCGAGGATGCAATCACTCCAATTCCGTCTAGAATCTGGATAATGTTATCATAGGCCATTCTTGATTACCAAGGTGCCATTTTTGTTCAGTGTCAGGTACCCCGTACAGTGTCAGGCGAGGGCACCCGAGGTCACCAATACGTTGTTTGTCAATAACTCTCGACAGAATGAAGATAGAGAATTGAAACCGGCACCAATGTGTTTGTCTCATCGATTTACGTCTCACAATATACAACATGGCCTACTTGGGTCACCACTTGACCTTGACCTGAGTTCAAATTTCTAAATTGACCTAACCTAGCCAAAATGAGTATGATTCGAAGTGCCTTGACGAGACAAACACGATGAAGTTAAAAGTATGTCCCTATCCTAATTAAGTAAAATGTTATTTGCGAAAAACAGCTTTGCCAAAAAATAGCCTTTTTGACCTTTGATGACCTGGAGCCTAAACTATTTAGCTGATATAAAATTTGAGGACACCTTGGCGATTGCCCTTTTCAAGTGCTTTCAATTGTTTGTTTTATCTGGGGGGTTTTCTTTCCTAGATTTCGTTTCTGTTTTTCTTCCTTATAGATGGCGTTTCCGAGATATGTGGGGGGTCTGGAGCGAAGTCTTAAAAGTGAAAAATTTGACCTTGGATAACCTCTGGTGACCTCAATATTTACCTGACCTAAAAATAGACCGAAATACGTTCGATAGAGCTTGTCTCAGCCTATCGAACGCCGTTTTTTGCTTGGCGTTATGCTGCGTGGTGTTCGAGATCTTAGGGGGGGAAAATCAACTCCTTAGGGGGGAAAATCAACTCCTTAGGGGGGAAAATCAACTCCTTAGGGGGGAAAATCAACTCCTTAGGGGGGAAAATCAACTCCTCTGTTGGTTCGTGGTTGGCGCGAACCCCCGCAGTGCGCGTGTTAATATCATCAAAATGAACCTTGCTCGGTCATCGGTGGCCCTAAACACTGTTAGCCACTTTCAGACGTATTTACTCCAGTATCCTATTAATCGTCACATTCGTTTGTTCTAAGTGAATGCAGGTGTATATGTTGGCTTTTTAATTTTGTGTTAGATATGAATTCAATTGTATTAAAAAAGATAAGGTGAGGTTGAAAATGTGTTTTATTCAACCTCACAAAAAAACACAGCAAAATCGGTCTCTGGGAGCCGATTTATCTAGCACCAATTTTGGTTGGCGCCACTTGAAGCATTTTTAACACCCCTAATCGAACGAGCGCCGGTGAGGCTCTCGAAGACCAGCCAAAGTTCTCATTGTTTTTCAGTGTATAACATTTCCAAGTCCCTGGCAAACATTCATTAAGATTACTTATACTCACCCTGTTAACCAATCACCCTGTTCGCTCACCCTGTTAACCAATCAACATGCTATTTTCGGGAAACTACTTGGTCCGTTAACCCGTTAACACGTTGGCCCATTGCCATTTCTCATGGAATCTGATGGGATCTCATGGGATCAAATGGGATCAAATGGGATCAAATGGGATCTCATGGGATCTCATGGGATCTCATGGGATCTCATGGGATCTCATGGAATCTCATGGGATCTCATGGGATTTCATGGGATATCATGGGATATCATGGGATATCATGGAATCTCATTGGATCTCATGGGATCTCATGGGATGGCATGGGATCTGATGGGATCTGATGGGATCTGATGGGATCTGATGGGATCTGATGGGATCTGATGGGATCTGATGGGATCTGACGGGATCTGACGGGATCTGATGGGATCTCATGGGATCTCATGGGATCTCAAGGGATCTGATGGGATAGCATGGGATCTGATGGGATCTCATGGGATCTCATGTGATCTGATGGGATCTGATGGGATCTGATGGGATCTCATGGGATCTGATGGGATCTGATGGGATCTGATGGGATCTGATGGGATCTGATGGGATATGATGGGATCTGATGGGATCTCATGGGATATAATGGGATCTCATGGGATCTCATGGGATCTGATAACCCGCTCCGTCGCTAACCCTTAACTTATTCATTTTGTCGGGAGATGACTTGACCTGTCAACCCATTTCTGCCTGTTGTGTGGTCCCGGCAGAGGATGATGATCGGATGACGGTGACCGGACTGATCATTGCTCTGGTGGTGGTCTGTTGTGTGGTCCCGGCAGAGGATGATGATCGGATGACGGTAACCGGACTGATCATTGCTCTGGTGGTGGTCTGTTGTGTGGTCCCGGCAGAGGAGGATGATCGGATGACGGTGACCGGGCTGATCATTGCTCTGGTGGTGGTCTGTTGTGTGGTCCCGGCAGAGGAGGATGATCGGATGACGGTGACCGGACTGATCATTGCTCTGGTGGTGGTCTGTTGTGTGATCCCGGCAGAGGATGATGATCGAATGACGGTGACCGGACTGATCATTGCTCTGGTGGTGGTCTGTTGTGTGGTCCCGGCAGAGGAGGATGATCGGATGACGGTGACCGGGCTGATCATTGCTCTGGTGGTGGTCTGTTGTGTGGTCCCGGCAGAGGATGATGATCGGATGACGGTGACCGGACTGATCATTGCTCTGGTGGTGGTCTGTTGTGTGGTCCCGGCAGAGGAGGAGGATCGGATGACGGTGACCGGACTGATCATTGCTCTGGTGGTGGTCTGTTGTGTGGTCCCGGCAGAGGAGGATGATCGGATGACGGTGACCGGACTGATCATTGCTCTGGTGGTGGTCTGTTGTGTGGTCCCGGCAGAGGAGGATGATCGGATGACGGTGGCCGGACTGATCATTGCTCTGGTGGTGGTCTGTTGTGTGGTCCCGGCAGAGAATGATGATCGGATGACGGTGACCGGACTGATCATTGCTCTGGTGGTGGTCTGTTGTGTGGTCCCGGCAGAGGAGGATGATCGGATGACGGTGACCGGACTGATCATTGCTCTGGTGGTGGTCTGTTGTGTGGTCCCGGCAGAGGATGATGATCGGATGACGGTGACCGGACTGATCATTGCTCTGGTGGTGGTCTGTTGTGTGGTCCCGGCAGAGGAGGATGATCGGATGACGGTGACCGGACTGATCATTGCTCTGGTGGTGGTCTCCTGTCTGCTGGTAATCGTGCTCGTGATCGCTGTGTTTCGAGAGCACAAGTCCCGCCAACACAGCAGGAACGCGTAACAAGGTATGTCTAAAACAGCTGATTGGTTTTCCTTTTGACCATTTTAACAACTCGTTGCGGAAAAGCATTGGCATTTATCTTTGTATATGTGTGTACGATGATCGGGATGTCGATCAGGTATGTATGACGACTGTACGATGACTGTTTCACCCCAAGTCAGTGGAAACTTTGGTGAAAAAGGTGAAAGGCAGAGAACACACACACGAACACAGAACGCGCGCACGTCTTCGATTCCGTGATGGCTCGTAACGCACCTGCAGCGCCAGTGAAGGATCGAAATTCAGTCATCTTCGGGGGCAGCCGGTTGTAATGTAATGCTGCCCTCTGACCAACGTGCTGCTGCTCGTCGTCGCTCCTTGAGACCCTACTTTGATCTGCGTCGCCTAGCCGTATATGGGCAGTTGGTAGAGGTAGAGGATATGAAAGCGCTGTAGATCTCTGGTCTCGGCGGTTTCGTGACGACGGCGCGGTGTTGTGCCGGCCGCCGGTGTCCGGCCCCGAGAGGGCGGACTGGCACTCGTTTGGTCACTCCTTCTGCCTGCCACGGCCCGGGCGTTGGACCCCGCGGAGTTCGCCTGGTGAAGGCCGACCCCCAGAGACCACTCCCTTGCTGCCATCTCAGACGGCATTCCGTCCAGTTGTCTGATTTACAGCGTCGGTTTCGATATCGCACTAAGCCAATTTTGGACATTGCTGTTTGATTTGAGATGTAATTGTATCTTGTGTGTCACGACCAATAGCGGGACGGAGAGCCTGACGTAGCTCCCGGTGCCCAGTCGGATCAGGGTCGCTCCATACAGGGTCCCGCAGCGCCGAGCACCAGCTCGTTGGTGGTGCTTTTGACCGGAGAACGGTCGGATTACCAATCGTCAAAGAACGGTACCAATCGGCAGACTTCTCACGGGAACACAATGTCAGTCAAGTTTAGGTCAAAAGGTAGCCAGAAACACGTCCACGAAGACAGCGACGTATTCGTATTCATATTCAAAAACGTATTCAAAGTTACTCCGATTTCGACCAAATTTGCACACGATAAGCCCACAGGCGTCCGAACACAGACTATGAAGTAATACGCGAATATAATAAACAGTTTGACCTACAGAGGTCACAATAGGTCAAACAGGTCAAGTACGTGGTATCCCATAACTTCTCACCTAATTGACTTATATTTAGAAGAAGAAGAAATATATATATATATATATATATATATATATAAAATACTCGGCACAGGGTGATGAAGATCATGCACAAACCAAGATTGGACCAGCACGGATCACTGTTTGACCTCAGGTCAAAAACTTTTTTCAATGGGTGATAACTATTTGCGCGGCAATAATCTCAGAAAACGCATGTATATATGCAATTGAGCATAGAACCATCCGCAAGTGACCATAGTTTATGCACAACACAACAGATGACCTTTACTCTGCTACCGTGTGACCTTAGATCACAAAACAAGTGAAAATACGGTTTTGGCCAAAAATTGCGGTACCGCTTAACTCCTATAATAATTGAAATAGACGAGTCATCCTGGTGCCATAATTTTCGCATTAGCGCGTAGATGGTGCACATCAAAACATTGTACCCTAATATATCACCGTTTGACCTCGGGTCACGTCCACATTTTTCATTGCGGCTTTTTAGACAATGAATGGGTACCGCATAACTTTTTCCCTAAACGCTTTAGGGGAATCAGTCAAACAGCTTAATATTCACAAAGGAACATGAATGGTGCACAAAAAGCGACCCAACCCCTTCAGGTCATCGTTTGACCTCAGGTCACGGCATAAGTTAGCGTTATGGCACACGGGAGAATGATGCGGTACGACATAAGTTTTTCCCAAAATCACTTAGAGAAACCATTCCACCACCGTCGCCTTCCATTTAACCCACCGAAGGTGCACAACTCAAGACTTGACTCCTCCAGGTCACCGTTTGACCTCCGGTCACCTGGAAAGGCGCTAATATCCATTTAATGAGCCGTCCAAATCACATGCGGAACTTTATATACTTTTGGGGTTGTAGCTACAGCGCATCCTCAAACATTACAACCCCAATTATGAATACTACAACCCCAACATTGCCAGTAAATGCATACCTAAGTAAATACATACTGTGAACGGTATGCAAAATCATCAAAGGATTTTCAATAACAATCATAACAAAATAATTAATATATATATATATATATATATATATATATATATATATATATATATATATATATATATATATATATATATATATATATATGAACACAGAAAAGGACAAACTTTACAATGTTAGTAAAGTTTGTCAACAAATAACATTTAAAATCCAACAATAGGTACACCATATTATCCCAAAATTACTAAGTAAGACTATGTAGGTACCCAGGGGCGTAGTATCATATTCAGTTGGGTCATAAACACTAAAGAGCAACACTACTTATTGACAAACAGGCACTATTTTTTTCAATTTCACACACACACACACACAAAATAGCAATCTAGGTGTTTACATCAAACACATGAGCAAAGCAAGATTGAGTGTAGCATATTTCATATTGGGCTTAGTTCTGGATAAATGTCACACATTAGACTGCACCCTTACGTGGTTGGCAAAGGTTCAATTTGAGTTTAAATATGTTGGTGAAATTGACACTTATTTAAGAACTTGACCAATATTATAAATATGTTTGCGTCTGAAAGAATACCCATCATCGTGAGTTGGAAAAAGAGCAGGAATAATCATAGACCTAAATAAAATGAGTTTCAGGATTATCAGGATTATCACAACCTTCAAATTTTAGCTAGACAAACATTATTTTCAAAAGATATACCTGGTCATGGTGTTGAAAAGTAGAGGGCCACATCAGTAAAAGTCATTTTAAAAGAAAATAGCCTAATCCAAGGCGCCTAATCCAACATCAATCAAACCAAAACTTATGCGAAAACAGCAGAAATATTGAAAAGCAATACACACAATGTCAATGCGACGGGCAAGATAAATGCGCATATTTTGGCATAGCTGCGTCATATTTGCCTCTTTTATTATTACTAAAATAATGCTGCTTGGTTCTCGCTTAATTTGTTTGCCTTGTGGGAAATATGTTATATGTATTTTTATAACTCAGCAGTCAGCTGTAATATATAAAAGGACCGGACTTGGACCATTGCCATCACCACCAGACATTTTAGGTTCGAGGGGCCATTTTTCTGGCAGACGTTCGCGTCCTAAGAAACGACTTTTACTAGGAATAAATAAATTATATTTTGCCCAAAAAATGAAGATTTGGTGTCAAGGCGAACCTCCGATTTCATCAACCTGATCCATTTTTCTGAACCTAAAATATCTATGTATCGATGTCAAGGGGTTATCAGTCCCCAGGTTACGGGAACACGTTTCCCCGTCCCCCCGTCCCCCCCGGCGACACCTATGCGCCACTGAAAATCAAACGCAGAACAAGTCGGCATAACCAGATTGTTCTGTTTTTATATAGATGCCTGTTAGAGGGACAAGGGGTCCCCTTTTGGGTAAGGATCATCAAGGGCGCCGCCACCTTCCGAATTTAGGGGGGGGGGTCGGAGGTATTCTGAAGTCGATTCTTTCCATCGATTCCGCCCATAGGCATAATGATAAAATCCGAAAATGTGGGGAATACGTCCCCCCCCCTGTGGCGGAGCCCCTGGTAAGGATGTGTGTTGAAATCATTCAAGCAAGGGAAATTTGATGAGAGTAAAGGGTACCTAAAGACGAGAAAAGCTCAAATCCGAAAAAAAAAATATTGCATAAAAGTGGTTCTCTCAACGATACAAAATCAAAACAAATCAAAGAGTAAGGCAAGAGATGAGGTATAGGGGGCAAAGAAAAACGGCGACGCTTCATGCCGCCGTTTTTCGTTATCTCTGAAAAATCTTGCGGATGTGGAAACTATAAGCGTAGGAACGTGTGTGTGTGGGGGGGGGGGGGGGCAGGGGCGGCGGAAGAGGGACAGGAGGAGCAGCTGCCCCCCACTCAAGAAGTTGGGGAGCAAATATATGGTGTTTCCCCCCCCCCCCCCATACATTGCAATGAGGGGCCCTGAAGGTGCCCTCGAACAGCCTGAACACAGCTATTGTAATATGCATTTGGACGGCTCGTTAAATAGATATTAGCGCCTTTCCAGGTGACCTGATGCCAAACAGTGACCTGGAGGGGTCAAGTCTTGAGTTGTGCACCTTCGGTGAGTTAAATGGCAGGCGATGGTGGTGTAATGGGTTTTCTAAGTGATTTTAGGATAGCAAAAAAAACGTATGCCGTACCGCATCATTCTGCCGTGTGCCATAATGCTAAATTATGCCATGACCTGAGGTAAAATGATGACCTGAAGGGGTTAGGTCGCTCTTTATGCACCATCTATGGTCTTTTGTGAATATTAAGCTATTGGGATGATTCCCCTAAGGCGCTTAGGGAAAAAGTTATGCGGTAGCCAGTCATTGTCTAAAAAGCCGCAATTAAAAATGTGGACGTGACCCGCGGTCAAACGGTGATATTTTAGGATACAATGTTTTGATGTGCACCATCTACGCGCTAATGCGAAAATTATGGCACTAGGATGACTCGTCTATTTCAATTATTATAGGAGTTAAGCGGTACCGCAATTTTTGGCCAAAACCGTATTTTTCACGTGTCTTGTGACCTAAGGTCACACAGTAGCAGAGTAAAGGTCATCTGCTGTGTAGTGCATAAACTATGGTCACCTTCAGATGGTGCTGTACTCAATTGCATATATAAGTGCGTTTTCTGAGATTGTATGGGGTACCGCACAAAGAGTTATCACCCATTGAAAAATACACATTTTTGACCTGAGGTCAAACAGTGACCCGTGCTGGTCCAATCTTCATTTATACATGATCTTCAGCCTGTGCCGAGTATTTTGAAATGAGGACATTTCTATCTAAGTCAATTAGGTGAGAAGTTATGGGGTACCGCGTATTTGACCTGTTTGACCTATTGTGACCTCTGCAGGTCAAACCGTTTGTTATACAAACAGAGGCGGACCCACACCTCTCACCCAGTACACATCCATGCCGGACACAAACAAAGGCGGACCCACACCTCTCACCCAGTACTCACATCCACGCCGGACACGAACAGAGGCGGACCCACACCCCTCACCAAGTACACATCCACGCCGGACACAAACAAAGGCGGACCACACCCCACACCCAGTACACATCCACGCCGGACACAAACAAAGGCGGACCCACACCTCTCACCCAGTACTCACATCCACGCCGGACACAAACAAAGGCGGACCCACACCTCTCACCCAGTACTCACATCCACGCCGGACACAAACAAAGGCGGACCCACACCTCTCACCCAGTACTCACATCCACGCCGGACACGAACAGAGGCGGACCCACACCTCTCACCCAGTACTCACATCCACGCCGGACACAAACAAAGGCGGACCCACACCTCTCACCCAGTACTCACATCCACGCCGGACACGAACAGAGGCGGACCCACACCTCTCACCAAATACACATCCACGCCGGACACAAACAGAGGCGGACCCACACCCCTCACCCAGTACTCACATCCACGCCGGACACAAACAAAGGCGGACCCACACCTCTCACCCAGTACTCACATCCACACCGGACACGAACAGAGGCGGACCCACACCTCTCACCCAGTACACATCCACGCCAGACACAAACAAAGGCGGACCCACACCCCACACCCAGTACACATCCACGCCGGACACAAACAGAGGGGAGGGAGAGGGACGAGTCAGCGCTCATGTGAGCTTCAGACTGTGCCCTCAGCTGAACTGGAGTTTTTTTAGCTCATCTGATCTGGAGCTTTTGAGCTCATTTGAACTGAAAATGTATTAGCCATACGGATTTGTATTTAATACTACCGTAGGGCGTAGGTCCAGCGATCAATGCAGCAACTGTCACATTTACCAGTTATTAGGATAGCTGGTATCAACTGTTGCCACCTAACATACGGACTATATGTTTCAGGGCATGACTTGAAAGGAAGTGATCCAATGCTTTTGACATTGTAATAACGGACATAAGAAGACGCACAGAGGTGATGTCGTTGTGGAATCGGACCAACAATAGAAGCTGCACTGATATATGATACCGGTGCTGTATTGACAATCGATATGATACCTGTGCTGAATTGAAAATCAATATGATACCTGTGCTGAATTGAAAATCGATATGATACCTGTGCTGTATTGACAATCTATATGATACCTGTGCTGAATTGAAAATCGATATGATACCGGTGCTGTATTGACAATCGATATGATACCTGTGCTGAATTGAAAATCGATATGATACCTGTGCTGTATTGAAAATCGATATGATACCTGTGCTGTATTGACAATCGATATGATACCTGTGCTGAATTGAAAATCGATATGATACCTGTGCTGTATTGAAAATCGATATGATACCTGTGCTGTATTGACAATCGATATGATACCTGTGCTATAGCGCTAGAAAATCCTGCCGGAAATCGGTGAAGAATGCAATGTGTCAAATTTTTCAGTTTGCTAAAACATGTATCAGTATGCGATGGAATACCGTCAGCTGTCACGACATCTGTTGTGCATTGTGATGCATTTGATCTATCGAATACAACTTCTTAAACTAGGCAACAGAGAGCGTAACATCATACACCGAGTGGCCAGGTGGGCCAGGTGGGAGGCAACAGAGAGCGTAACATCATACACCGAGTGGCCAGGTGGGCCAGGTGGGAGGCAACAGAGAGCGTAACATCATACACCGAGTGGCCAGGTGGGCCAGGTGGGAGGCAACAGAGAGCGTAACATCATACACCGAGTGGCCAGGTGGGCCAGGTGGGAGGCAACAGAGAGCGTAACATCATACACCGAGTGGCCAGGTGGGCCAGGTGGGAGGCAACAGAGAGCGTAACATCATACACCGAGTGGCCAGGTGGGCCAGGTGGGAGGCAACAGAGAGCGTAACATCATCATGCACTTCGATTTTGGGGCGATTCAGAAGCAATTTATAGGTATCCATAAGTGTATGCAAATAGTGAAGTATGACGTCTCCAATGATTTTGATGATTTAGGTATAACCGAGGGATTATTGATACATGTCATTTATAGCGCAAGAGTACAGGAGAAAGGTACAGGCGTAGCATCTAAGTAAACCGATGCGTATTTAAGAAGTTTGAAGAATAAGCAAGAAAATAAAAAAGCTGTTACACATCTACAAATGACGGTCTGAAAATTACCTTGCATCCGAGTGATGGAGTCGACCTTGTAAATAGTTCTGTAGTATTGTTAAGAATGGTAGGTATCCATACTGCTAGTGGTTAGAAAAAAAACGCCCAAGTAGCAGACAACGTTACATTCTTGCAGTGGGCTACTGATGGGAAATAGCTGGCAAGGAACATTAATTTCATTTTGCTCGTTCCGTCTCTGCTTACCCCTTTCATAAACTAACGTCAGCCTAGTTAAGTGCATTCTGTACTGATAAACTCATTAACCGACGCTCCGCTATCTGTTGTGACTGACATGGCGTCCGCGCGCCGCTACCACCGCATCTCCGGTAGCGACCGCAGTCGAATGGCGTGCAGCGTCCGCGGTGACCTCGATTACGGACCCTGAGCAGTAGTCTGGTCCGGTTTGCGTTTTTTATCTTCTTCTTAGGATCAAAAGGAGCTGTTCGGCTATATATGTGTGTTTGGGGCGCTGGGCTGGTCGATATTACGATGGGCTGGTCAAAAAATTAAATTTTCGACATTCTTTTGACCGTAAAATAGACATTTCGTTTTTGGATTTTGCTCAATTTGCAATATAACCGCGTCTTGTTGGCTATTGGCAGCTTCTGGGGTCTATGTAGGGTGCTAAAAGCACATATTAGTTCCTTAGCTTCATTTTGAGACTATGATCATCTGTCTATCTTTAGCATATTTCAAAATCGTCGCCGAAGAAGTAATGTTTGGTGGTTCGAAAACATAATCATAGATGGCGTTTTCGACTCTCGAGTTCTGAGTGACCAATTATGTTCGCAATTTCAACACAAGACTAAAATAAATATCAAATAGTAATAGGGGATGTATTTATCCACTTTGTGACGTCACCACTTACAGGGGCGGATTCAGCCCTTCGCTTTCGGGGGGGGGGGGGGGGGGGCGGGGAGTGAGGAGTGGCTTGGTGGTGGTGGGGGGGATGCTCTGAAATGGTAAAAACATAGTGGTTTGACAATAATTGTGGCGTTTTGGGGGCCATGGCCCAATTTCCCCCTCCCTTGGATCCGCCCCTGATCACTTACCTATTCCCTAGGGCAAATATTCCCTTTCGAAACGAAATTCGGAATTTAATTCAGGGTACATTTACCTTACAAAGTTATTATACCGTAAGAGGATGATTCTGCCAGTGCTTAAACAAAAAATGCATCGGATGTTTGGATTACAAAGGTTTTTTAACTCTAACGCCATCTGTTTCAGCATTATTAAAATCAGAAAATATCTCTGTCAAGCAATGGCTGGTCATGTATACCGGAAGAAAATGGAAGAACCACACCAGCAATTTGGTATAACACCCTGTCCGTTACCGCCAATCTGCTGCCAAGGAACGGAGAGGTCCTTGGTCGGCTCCTAATGATTCATTTGGAGCTGATGGAGGAATGGAAAACGGATGAGCGTCATGTAGCCATCAAACTGGGCGCTCAAAACCTGGCAGGCGAGGTACTGGAACTTTGGCAGCGGGCCTCTCTGCCCACAGCCTTCACAAATGCTGGCTCACAAAGGCTCGCAAAGGCTCTGGGAAAGGAAGGAGGATGCCCGAAAACGTTCCCAGGGAACAACGGATGTATCAATGGATGCCCTCTTCGACATCAGTCACCGGAGCCGTCAGCCTGAGCTCGCAGCCAGTGGCGGATCCAGGAGGGGGGTCACGGGGGTCATGACCCCCCCCCCCCCCCCCTTGGGCCATGAAGGGACACCACCACGCGGGGCACCAGGAGCACCACTGTGCCAGTGCACCAGCGACACGACCACGCCGGTGTACCAGGGGCACCACCACGAAGGTGTACCAATGCCACTACCGCGCCGGCGTACCAGACCCACGACGGCGCCGGTGTACCAGGGGCACCACCGTGCCGGTAGGCGGCACTGTGTGACGATGGGAGGCACCGGGGCACCGTACCTTCTTAAATACAGGAGGGGGAAATAATGGCCTGGTGCCGCCATGAAATCACAAGCATTGGTCGCTGGAAAGCTTTTTATCGCGAAATTATGCCAAATTAAAATTGCTAAATTATATTTAAAAAATCTCCATTCATGCCTCCCGTCCTTTGGGCTATGCCGGGGCGTAAATTCTCGAAGTCTAATGACCATTCGCACTCGGAATTAGAGATGACGTCATAGCTGCTGGGCGAGTCCATTATACAACCGGGTGAAGTTGGCACCTCCCTGCATGGGATGCTGGGCCGCGACAATAATCGAAGCGATCGCTGTGTGTGATGCGCTTAGCCTTGGTGCGCACCATTTGACCCATATAGTTTATTCTCGTTACGGCGCGGTCGTCAGGCAGAAGTGCATTTTATCTCCGTTTACATGTCAGATCGGTAGGCAACAGTACCTATATACGGCGTCTGTATTATATTCATATTGCTTTGTTTATACTTGAAAACAGGCGGGCGACCAAAATTGCATATGTTAGACAATTATTCCCTGAATATTTCGATAATACGTATTTATTTAGATCGCATACGTAATATTAGAAGGTAAGGCCGTTTAATTTTAAATACAGAGTTGCAGGTTGTCTCAGTGGAGGTACGTGATCGGAAATACACCATGCATATATATGTCCGGTCGCCTGACGTCACGTTGCGCATGTGCAGAGCCGTGGTCTGCGCCCAGCCATGCCGTCTGTTCGATCTAGATCAGCAATTTTTGAGTTTTCAGTACCAGTGGTTGCAGAAAGCCCGCATGTT